>JAWZYV010011362.1:0-11445 GCA_038373885.1 Cheiracanthium punctorium | reverse complement strand
TAAATATGCATGCCTGCTAAAAATATCTAAAAATCACCATTTTACTGAAATTTCGTTCTGTAATTGAAAATTAAAAGACCAAAAGCATACTTAGCATACTTTCTAAACATTCCAGCATTTATAAATCTGAATAAAGTGAATTCTTCGTTAAATTAATAATTAACCATTATTAAAATTTTAATTAAAAGAGGGCGTTCGGTGACAATACTTCTTTCCAGCTGAAGATATCTCACACATGTTAATTTATTAAAATAATTTCAAAGTGAAAAGGTACACCTAACACGGAGATTCACCGATTTCATATGGAATTTCTAAAAGTTAAAACATTGTTCTTCCATCAACGGAAACTGACCAATTCATGGGGAAATCGACCATTTTTCTGAAAAACAAAGCTAGATGTATTCTGAAATTGTTTAAGCTGTCAATCGAATGTAATTTGCTCTTTTTATTTATGTATATATTTCAATTTTTAAGATCCAAGGGCTATTTATGTAGATATAAATGTTTCTGCCTTAATCCTAAGCTCTTTCGTTGCAGCTGTTTCTATTATACTAACGTTTCACACAAAATTTCAGACCTTGTGTGAAGCCTACAAATGCATATGAAGTATGGACGAATGAAGAATACCAGGATGCTCCAAAAACTATTAAGAAAAATGTTGTTGGAAAACGAAAGTTCGTGATATACTACCTCGGTGACAAATACGAAATGAAAGAGAATAGTAAAAAGTTTCGGAAACTGAAAGAAAAAATCGTCATCGACGGTATTTGTGAAATTGAGGACTGCACCTGGTATACCTTACCCGACTATCAGCCAGTTGTACCTGACCGTTGGAAGAAAAACAAACAGGACGGTGAAAACTAAGAAGTTTTCAAAGTGGATGTGCTGGAAATTAAAGATGAAGACATGTAAATTTTAACAAGAAATATTTTCTACTTTTTTATAACACACGAGAAAAATATCAAGTAAAACAAATGATTAAATGAGCTCTTTATCTTTTTTAATCGTATTTTAGCAACTTTTTAAATTTTCCTGAGAAGGTAGTAAATCTATCACACATATTCACTTTTTGAAATCAATTTCGTTACCTCATGAGTTATTCTAACATGATTGTGTGAAATTCGTGTTATTCAGTCAGCCTCTGCAAGCATTGATACTGTTTAAATCGATGTCATCCATTATATCTTAAATGCACCTACAATATCCAGCTCTTCAGGAACTTGAAAGAAAACTATCGGCAATTTAGACAAGCATCTCCAGAAGAAATATCATGTTCCAAACTTATTAAGTAAAATACATCATTAAAAATTCTCTAAGATTATGTTATGTGCCGAATATGAAGAATAATTTTAAACAGCTATGGTTATCTGTATGAATAAATATGAAATGAAGTGTGAAATGATATGAATCAAATTACATGGCTAATATTTTGCAACTTGCCGTACAAGGATATAGAACTTCAATTTATATTTGCCATCTGAAAAATCACAACATTAAAATAACACGAAAAACGCTAGAAATATGGAAACATTCTAAAGGCTAAATATAATAAAGTTACACTTTGCAGGTATTCAATAGTCAGTTTAATACTGCCATATTGAAGAAAACTAGTGAGTAATAATAAGATGAAGTTGGAGAACGTCAGGTGTACGACTTCTTGAATGTAAGCTTAGTTGTTTTACGCTGCGGAATATGAAGAGAAGTCGTGATAACACAGTAAAAGTGAACATCCAACCTAATATGTTTCATTCTACAGTGCAAGGATATAGAACTTCAGATCATCTTTGTCACAGAAAAATCACAACATAACAATAGCACGAAAATTCGAAACACAGAAATATTCTGACGCTTCATGTTATAGAGTTACTACTAACAGATGTTCAGTATGGAATTTAATTCTGTCATGTTCCAACAGACTAGTCAGTAATAATAAAGATGAGATGGAGAAAGTCAGATGTACGACTTCTTGAATCTAACCGTAGCTGTTTAACGCTTTTGAATATGGAGAGAGAAGTACACTAAAAGTGAAGAATATAAAACCTACTACCTAGTACTCTAACCGCAGCTGTTTTATACTGAAAAATGTGAAGAACATTCGTAATAACTCAGTAAAAGTGAAGAACATGCAATATAATGTTTCAATCTACCTTACATGGATTTAGTACTTCAACCATATTCATTTGTCATAGAAAAATCACAACCTAAGAAAAATACGAAAGCTCTAGAAATATTGAAACATTCTGGCTACTACATGGAATAAAGTTAATCCTAGCAGATTTTCAATGCTGTATGTAAAACTGTCATATTGAAGCAGGCTTGTCAGTAACAATAAGGCCACTTTGGCGAACATCAGATGAATGACTTCGTGAATCTAACCTTATCTGGTTTACGCTTTTGAATATGGAGAGGAGAAGTACACTAAAAGTGAACAATATAAAACCTAGTACCTTTCACTAAACCTTATAAGGATGTAGTACTTAAAATTTTACTTATTTTATCAATGAAGAATCACAGCTTAAAAAAATTACACTAAAACTATAAATATGGAAACATTGTGACAGCTTTATGCATTAAAGTTGCTCCTGGTAGACTTTCAATATCGAGGTTCAGTGGCAGTATCGATGTTCCAATAGGCAGGTCAGTAATGATAAGGCCAAGTTGGAGAAAGTCAGATGTACGATATCTTGAATCTAACGCTCCTGAATATGGAGAGAAGAAGTAATGGACACTAAAAGAGTGAAGAATATAAAACCTAGTACGGTTCAAACTACCTTACCAGAATATAGTACTTAAAATTATATTTATTTTGTCAATGAAGAATAACAGCATAAAATACTGCATGTAAACTCTAGAAACATGGAAACATTCTTACTGCTATATGAAATAAATTTGTTCCTGGCAGACTTTCAATATCGAAGTTCGGTGATGTTCCAATAGATTAGTCAGTTATGATAAGGCCAAGATCGAGAAAGTCAGATGTACCACATCTTGAATCTACTGTAGCTGTTTTACACTTCGGAATATGAAAAGAAGTACACTTAATTACGAATATTCAATCTACTACTTTTCATTCTACCTTACAAGAATATAGTACATCAAATTATATTTCTTTTAACAAGAAGAATCACAGCATAGAAAGTTACATGAAAACTCGAGTAATATGGAAAATTTCAGACGGTTATATGGAATAATATTATTTTTAGCAGATTTTTGATATTGTGTTAAGTACTGTCATATTCAAGTAGACTAGTCAGAAAAAATAAAGCGATTTTAGATAACGTCGATTTCCTATTTTTGCTGGAAAATGAGTGCTGGCTGATGACATTTGCCCAGTATAATTTTGTACTTTTTTAAAAAAACATGCTTGACTGAATTTATTCAAAATTATAAATATATTTTCTACTCTATATAACAATTGTTTTTTCAAATTTCTTTCTTTTGTGAGCTCACTGTATTTTATATTTTGCACATTCCACATTTTTTTGAGTTTATAATAAAATATTTTACCTTTCTTCCCGAGTTTTCCTTCATTTTAAGAAGTCTCTGGATTAAGTCATAAGTACAGAATGTCCCATAATTATTGGTACAAAATTTAAGGGAAGATAGGGTACATAACAAAGAATGACAACCACATAGCAATGTGCTGTCAAAAACGCCGTTTTCACTTACCTCGTAATAATCACTTTATGAAAGTGTAAAAGTGTTTGTCTAATATCTTTATCCATGTTTGATAAGCAATAGTCTCGTCTTCAAAATTTTCATTCATGAAATAAAATAAAATTTTTAATTTATTAATTTTAGTCACGTTTTTTCTAAGAAAAAGACACTAGAGTTTGATGAACAATGGTCGGGAAGTTCACTACTATTTCAGCACTTGTTCAAAAGTGGTGATTAATAACTACGTGTACATGGCCTTTCCGACCGCACGTTGCTGTGGGATTTTTATTCCTTAATATGTGCACTACCTTTCCTCATATTTTGCTCCAATATTTATTGAACACCCTGTATATACTTGGTGTTTACCTTGTTCGCTATACGCCCAATTTGTTTTTGAGAACAGATTTAAACAACTTCCAGACATCAACGCGACATCTAAACTTTATTTAAAGGAACTGTGATTTTGGCAATGAACACAGAATAGGAATTTTTAACCGAAAAGATATTGGAAAGCTTTTGAGGTAAGCAGACAGAATTATCTGGAGGAGATTCAAGGTTTCCTTACCGCTCTACGTCATAAGCTAAGAAGTAAGTCCATTTCCGAATGGCTCTCCTCCATTTGTCAGCTGGCATTATTAACCGGCTCGCAGTCTATTAAATGCAACGCAATGCGATTTACATCAGCCAACGTCTTCCACCCTACTTCCAAGTTGGCTGCATTCCCCTTGAATGCGAATCGTGAAAGGACGATCTGATATCCTACTACATAGTTATGCTAGACTCTGGAAGAATTCCAGTTCAGCCACTTCAAGATCGAAATTTTATCACCATCACTCCAAAAAGATTTTGAAATGGTGCTAAATAATAGAAATAAAATCCGTGCCATTTGTACGATAGCAATATATTTTTTTCATAAGTATGTATATAAAAATATAGAAAACAATCTGAAATGTTTTAAAAATCATAAAATCCACCTATTTCTTAATTTTTAGCAATTTTCCCTATTTTTAGCTCCATTTTATTTCTGATAGTAATTTGGAGCCGATTGGCAAAATGAGGTGTCACAAGTGATAATGATTTCATACTGAAGTCGCGATTGGATCAATCCATATAAAATCGACAAATTTTAAGAAATCTTTGGGACGCACCATTTTTGATTTTCACGAATTTTGTAGGGGATATCTACCTATCTCCTGTATACCAAAACAGTTTTTTTTTTAAATTTCTTTAAAAAATTGTTCTTGAGATATAGCCATTTGTTTGCTCCGCGGATGAGTAAAAACCACCGTTTTAGGCTTCTTTTCTAAAAGCTGTAGAATTTTTATTTAAAATAGCAGGAGGATCAGATAAGGCTCATTGGAAAGCTTAAAGAATGGATTTTGCAATACGTATAATAAAATTAATTTATGTTACTCCTACATACAGTATTTTTTACAACAAATAGTCGTTAAAAATTACTTTTTAACGACTATTTGTCATTAAAGTCATTTTGTCATTTTAGTCATTAAAAAACAATGATAGACTTTCTGTAGCAAGAAATTTTTTTTCTGTTACATTTACATATCAATTCTATATGCAAGTAAAATGAGCTGTTACTGATAGCTCTTCATCCTGAAAAAAATTGCTTAAACTTTGAAAAAATTGAAAAATTATATATTTCACCCCCAAAAAGTCATGTGGGACAGGTTATAAAAATCTCAAAATGAAAAGGTATACGAAGCTCTTGAACTATGATTTCAAAGAAAATAAAAACTGTCTTGTTATTCCAAAAGATAGGGCAGATACAAGCTTTTGTAGTAATACAAAAAGCATTCCTTGCTTTGAGAATAGGTTAACATTTCACACCCCAAGAAAGTCATGTGGGACAAGTGATAAAAATCTCAAAATGACACGGAAAGAAGCTCTTAATGTACTTCAAACGAAAACCAAAATTGTCTCGGTATTCCAAAAGACAGAAGAGATACATTCTTTTGAAGCAGCACTACAGAAGCAATTACAGACAGACATGCATCCACACCCCCGATTAAGCGGGATCAATGGATGGAGCCCGGCGTACCATGATGGAAATATCATTATCTGCCCGAACACAGAAACACAAATCGAATCATCAAAAGTGTATCTCCTCTGCCCTTTTGGAATATCAAAAATTGCCCTTCAGGTAGACCACACTCAATAGCTTCCATGAAGAAAGCCATTTAAAAGCCGTAGTTATCTTTTTCCCTCATCTAAAGCATGGAAGAGCCATGGGCCTATTTGCCCTGAAAATGGTGTCTTTCTCCTTTGACGGTTCTGCCATATTTGAAATTCAGCACAAGAGCCATATTGACGCGACATTAACTTGGCGTCAAAACGGTTTATTTGGCCTTGTCTTCGAACTTCGAAAAGCAGCTCTTCGGGAGCAGGCATGGTGTTCTTTACGGTCAAAAAGGGAAATAAAGCCAATCGGTAGCTATTGGTGAAATTTTCCGCTCAGTAGGAAATCATTTCTTATTTGCGCTATCTTATATTCTATGCAGTCAAGTATTTTTTTCTGTTTCATTTCTTGATTGACGAAATTCGATGGGCTAATATATTTTACATGTTGATAGAGATTTTAAAATAAAGAGATCATTTAACCGGTAAGCAGGCGCGCTGAGGTAAATTTCACCCCAGTGACATTTTATCTTCGTAAAATGGGAGAAATTTTTTGAGAATAAGTTTGCCCCGTCTTCTACCTGTCAAGGTCTAGTTGGGGTGGGTGAAGGAATTTCGTTTCTTTGTTATCTGGAAGGGAAAAAAAATTCCACGTTGGGATTAAACACTCCCGCGCGACTAACAACGTTTCATTACGTTTTTAACGTAAACTAAGTATAAACTAAATGTAAATTAACTATAAATGTACGTTGCACTACTGGTATGTATTGATAAAAGGCTATTAAATCAAATTAATATCATATTAATAAAGTAATGAGTGTTTTTAGGTATAAAGCATATCCTATGAAATTTTCTTCTCAGAAAGCATGATATTCAAAGGAACGCTAGAAAATCTCTTAATAAATATGAAAAGCAAGATTTCTTCCCATGAAACGTAATAGAACTGATGTATTTTACGTTATAGGTCCAAAAATTTGTTTTCCAAACGTTTTTAGTCAAAAATATAAAGAAGACAAAATGGGGTAAGATTGACCCCATGCGAGTGCTTACGTTACAAAAGTAGACGCGCCTGCTTACGGGTTAAAAAAATTATGAATGAGCAGCAATAAAGAACGCAAATTCCAAAGAAAAATTAAACATGTGTTTCCGTTTAGTAATTGAACAAACATTATAATATTAACATGCTCCCGTTTAAAATAATATTCGTCCCTTCCTAAAAATTTTGTAGGGAATTTCTCGAAATCTAGTAAGACAATTAAAACGAGTATTTTGCGTTACATCTCGAAAAAACCGACCCAAACTCCAGACCGTTAAATCGACAGCCGCGCGATAGACCATGCCAGAACTTTCCACCTTCACACTTCAGCCGTCCGACATTTCGAATGCCTTTATCCACTCGGAAATGGTGGGCCCGTTCATCATTTTCGATGATAAAAGATGAACGTGACGCACATTCAAATCTTTACGACCTAGGCTTGTACTATTTCACCATCAATGCTTGTATGTCATGTATTCAGACGTAAGAGCTGGAGATTAGAATTGCTTAAAACAAATAGAGCTCTAGCGGTTGCGGGTGAAATTCTTCGAAATTTTCAATGGTAACAACCATATCTTTATTATGAACGTTTGTCAGTTTATTGAAATATCATAAATGGCGTTGTAACGACGAAAATTGGCTGCGTAAAAATTCGCAAAGAAGTGTATCGTGCGAAGCAACGGCTGTCCAAGAAAGAACAGGGAAACTGTTCATACTGAAATTAAGTTTTCTTTCATGTGCCCTGCATTTAGTTATGCACTCTACAATCTTTCACAACAAAAACTGAAATGCTTGGACAAATTATATCATTCAAGACACTTTGCACACGATATTCCTCATTTCTAATCATTTTTTTTTTAAATGCCCAATTGATTGCGCCAACCATTCGTAGTTTTCCAGGAAACTGGTATGGCAAAAAATGTATGACGTCATTCAGTGTGCGAGGTGGGGGAAAGGACTTGCCATACTGCCAACAAGAGCTTCGGCATTTCCAGAAGCTTAAATAGAAAGTTTAAAATGCCCAATGCCTATAAAATAGGGCCAGCTGATGGAATTGGTTTATCGAGACTCAGTTACTATATAACTGATTTAATTGCTTGTCTCCGTGGTAAGAGAACTTTTGTCGACATCACTCCCCTAGAAAGTGTTGTACATTCAACCATTCCACGATGCAACGCTCGTGTGAATTTTCCTATGTAAGCTTACACAAATAGCAATTTTCATGTTTTCAACAAAGAACTACGGGTCGTAGAAGTACAGTTCTTGGGGGCATTTTTTACGTATTCTACAGTAAAATCTAGATACAGCGTACTTCAAGGAACCGAATCTCATGTTCGCTATCCTGAAAAATACATTGAAGTTTCATTGTAACAGAATGAGTGCTAACAAATTTCTTTTTAAGAGTTTCACAATCGTCAAATGGATAGCACATTGAACATATTAGATGGCCGAAGCGTGAAGGTCCGGTGTCCGGTGCTTATCTCGCGGCTGTCGATCTCGCAGTTCACAGTTTAAGTCGTTTTTCCCCATATTGGACCGTGAATGCGCGTTAGAACCTCTTCGAAAGTCTTACACCCAAGGCACGACCTAGCACTAGGCAGATGCCCCCCGTGTAGGCTTGCCATAACACAAAAAGAAAAATTCTTTAGATAGAAATATTTCGTTGGCTAATGTGAAAAATTCGTAATAGTGAAAATCGTTGTAACGAGAACATACTGTATACGGAAAATCAGACTGTACGGAGTTTGCTTCGGTTTTGATGGAAAACACAGTACCTGTAGTTAAAAACTGCCTTGCAAAATGAACTCTAATTTTTACGATTACATTTTACGAGCTGAGAGAAAATCCGAATGCGTTTCTTTAGATTACAGTACGTAGCTATAGAACATTTACTGTCGATATAATTCATTTAAAGGCTCTTCTATGCATGTATGTCAATCAGTAAATTCTATTTATAATAAAGGAAACATCCCTTCTCATTCGTATAAATATGTAAAAATATTTTATATCATAAAAAAGGATGATGTCCCCTAGAAATCAAGATTCATTTTAGATTCTTTGATATAAATAAACTTTTATCTCTTGGCAACAGTTCGCACACCTATTCCGAGCAGTGATCCGTTTCCCAAAATAAACTTACCGAGAATCGGGTATAAAAATGATTCCTTTTGAATATTTTCGAATTCACAGAAGTCTGGACTCAATTGAGTTACCTATTTCACAATGGGACTTGAAAAGCACACACGCATGTGTGTGTATATGTACCGTGAAATAAACATTTATTAAATAAAGCAGTGTGAAGAATACATTCTTTATGGGCTTCCGATGAAAAAAGAAAAAGTAAATTTAAGACAGAATTTTCCGAGCCGAAAATGATACGGATATTTTTCGTAACTTTATTTTCAGTTTAATGTAAGAGTCAAATAATAGGTATATAAAATATTGTTAACATCTTCAGGTGGAACGAGAATACCGCAGATACGGAAGGGGGAATTCTTGTCCTGCTTTTGAAATTATGTAGCGAAAAATGCGATGGAAATTGATTTAAGTGCCTATGCAGATAAGGATGCTATATTTATAATAAACTGGGAATAGACAGCGAAGGGAAGGGAGTATCAGGAATTTCGGTCGAACTACTTCATATTGGGATGGTGGGAAATTTTTATCATTTATTTGCATACAAAATACTAAAATAAAATTGACGATAGGTATTTCCATTTATTTGCCGTATAAACCACACTACTATGTTAGATGTGTTTTGAACACACAGGAATAATCAGCATTTAGCTTACGACAAGAAAGATGTTCTGATATGTTTCAGTATTATTGATTTGCTAGAGTTAAAAAATATTGAAAGAAGGATTTATTTAGCTACTGTAGAATAATTTTTTTAGGTATTGTTATGTATGTATTACACAGCTGTATGGAAACTATCTCATAAAATATTTAATTCATATTTCCGATATTTCTAACTAGCGTACGTAGAACAATGTACCAATAAAAATTCAATTGAAATGAGATTCAAAATTTAAAAATTTAATTATATACTGAGAATAGCACAATAATATTTTAAATATTTTAATTATAAAATATTTCGAGAGAAAAAAAAATGTCATTTATAATTGCAGGTTGTTGTCACTAATGATTATGCTCCTTCACTCATTAGTGAGGAAACATAATCAGTGCAGAAAACTACTCATAAAAAAAACCAACGTAGAATATATTTATTTACTTGCAAGGAGAGGACAGATCGCATTACAGAATGTGTCCCGGGCCAATTTCCTATGCTAGCGACGCCGCGGGCCATCTTCAATAGGCTATGGAAATCGGGGCCCAATCCGGGGCCTTTCAGTACGCTAGCCAATTAGCAGGCCAACTTTACTAGGCTAGGGAAATTGCGGGCAACTTTATTAGGCAAACGAAGTCGCGGGTCAAATTTAGTAGGCAAATGAAGTCGCGAGCCAAGTATAGTAGTCAAGCGGAGTCGCCGGTAATCTTTAGTAGGCTAACGATGTCGCGGGAAAACTTCAGTAAGCTAGCGATATCCCGGGAAAACTTAAGTAAGCAAAGTCCCAAACGAACTTGAATAGGCTAGCAAAAGATCAGGCCAATCTGGTAGGCTATCGAACTCTCGATATCATTTTAGTATAGTGCCAAAGCCACGGACCAAGTTTTGTACGCTAGTTTTGTCGCTGGTAGCCAAGTTTTGTACGCGAAGATCAGGTACATTTTTTTTGGTAGCTAAATTGCGGGACACCTTGTCTATCCTAGCGAAGTCTTGGGCCAACTATAGCAGGCAAGCGTAGTCAGGGAAAACTTTGTTAGGCTATAGAAATCGTGGGACAATTTTAGTATATTAGAGATGTGGCGAGCCAACTTTCGTATTCTAGGAAGTAGCGGGAAAACTGTAGTAGGCAAGCGAGGCGCGGGCAAACTTTGGTAGGCTAGCGAAGTCACAGGATAACTTCGGTAGGGTAGCAAATTCACAGGCCAGCTTTAGTAGGCTAGAAAATTCACGGGCAAACTTTAGAAGGCAAAGTCGCATGCCAATTTTATTAGGCAAGCGAATGCCGGGTCAACTTTAGTAGACTAAAGATGTTGCGAGCGAAACTTTAGTATTGTAGAGTAGTCCAGGGATATCTTTAGAAGGCTAGCGAACACAGGGTCCATTTAAGGTATGGGAGCAAAGTCACTTGTCAACTTTAGAATGCTATCGATCCTGCGGGCCAGCGTTAGTAGGCTAGCGAAATCGCTGGTCAACTTTAGTAGACTAGCGAACACGCGGGTCAACTTTCGTAGGCTAGCAAGTTCGCAGGCCAAATTAGTAGGATAGCGAAGTCGCGGGCCACCTTTAGTAGGCTAGCGAAATAGTGGGCCAACTTACATAGGCTAGAGAAGTTCCGGGATTCCTTTTAGTGGGCTGGTCACGGGCCAACCTTAGTAGGTTAGCGAAGTTGCGAGTCAAATTTAGTAGTGAAAGGAACTCACGGGCAGATTTTAGTAGGCAAGGCAAGTCGCGGCCAACTTTAGTAGGTTAGCGAAGTTGCCAGCCAACTTCACAAGGCCAGCGAAATCGAGGGCCAACTTTAGTAGGCTAGCTTATCGCGGGCAAACTCAGT
>JAWZYV010011358.1:0-17905 GCA_038373885.1 Cheiracanthium punctorium | reverse complement strand
GGAATTTTTTTGCGATGCATCTCCTATCGTACGCTAGCCTGCACGATCCTATAAACGCGTCTGCAACTCATTTTGACCAGCGGCGAGTCTATTTGGACCCACTTTCCATGCCGTCTCTCTGTACATAACTCGCCTATCTAGGGAACTAGAGGTCGTAGAATGGGAACATTTGTATTTAGGAGGGTTGTCACATCGAGTGGTGCACCTCCCTTTTCGGTCCCATTCGACTGGATAGTTTATACGGACGCCCAAAAAGATTCGAAATACGTGACTCTCTACGGGCAGAAATTCATGAAAGCGTATATTTTAGAGCTATTAGGCTATTTCAAACGACTCAAAAGTGATATAAGTGTTAAGGGTTGCAAAATGAATGTCTCCATTGAGAAAAGTGTCTTGATCACTTATAGTTCAGCTACAGGAACACTCAAAAGATTTCCAGTAGCGGATGATTGCAAGTTTGTTGGGGGGGGGTGGTTGGTTGGTCGGTGGGGCCGGTTAGTTAGAAGATGGACATACCATGCATTTTATGGAAGTAAAATAGTATCTTTTACATTCATTTCTTTTTTCTCGGGAGGGTGCGGTCGCCCCCCCCCTTTAATCCGCCCTGGAAGATTTCCAACACCATACCGTCATAGTCAGGTTTAGGGACTTTCCTTCCTTTCAAGCACAATACCGTCCTACCCTATAGTTTGGTAATGTCCGACCACGGTCACGTGTCTCCCTCAAGAAGGACGCCAAAAGTCACCAAGCTTGGCGACTTTGGGTGTATGTATTGAACTCTCAAATCTCAGAAAGTATAAGTGGAAGAATGTTGAAATTTCATATATAAGATTGTTGTAAGATTGAGTGGTGCATCTCGATTTTGGGTTCCAATCTACTGGAGAGTGTATTGACAGCCCAGAAGCAAAACTTTTTCTGCCCACCTGCGACGGCTCTTTAGGCACTGGGAATAATCTGCAGCATAATTTCACAATAACAGAAAAAAGGTTATAAGATCTTAAAAGGTTATAGGATTCAGTACAGGGTGCCCACCACAGCACAGCCACAGAAATAGTTGCTTTAGTAGCCTTCGGGATACAAAATAGTGCGCCCGATAGTAGCCTTCAGGTTACAAAATAGTAGCCTGATAGTAGACTTCAGGTTACAAAATAGTAGCCTTTATGGTAAAAATAGTATCTTTTTTAACAATCTAAACAGACTGAAATCTTCTAAACAAAGTTTGAAAAATATTAAAAACACATTTTTGTTTTCGGAAAGAAGTTTACATAATGTTTCTGAAAATTAAATACATCCTATATTACTCCGGAGCAGAGGATGCTTGCAGTTTAGTTCCGTTTCCTTAGATGCAGAAGTTCATAGAACTTAACATTATGAAGTAGACAGTTTTCAATGTGTCCTTCCAAGTATTTTTAGTTAAACATAAAATTCAAAACACAGTAGACGCTCTCAAAACTACATACACCAGAATCAATAAGCATGCAGATTATAGAATTTTAGATCATGGAATTGTTAACATAACTTTTTCTTGAATTATTATGTGAATTAAAAAATAAATAAATACTCAAAATAAAAAGTTATGAACCTTTTGAAAAATTAAAAAAAAATTCCTTTTAAAAATGGGGAAAATATACACAGTTGAAAAACAAGCAGCAGGTGTATTAATTTTCATGAAGCATACATTACTATTAGGTTGTAACGAAAGTTTTCCGCCACTCCAAGTATTGCCTGCACAAGCAGTTCGCGTGGGTGTCTTTGCCAATATTTTGTAAAATGATTTTTGTTATTTGAAAGAAAAGACTTGTTTGAGAGCACTGTGTTGTGAAATCCGTAAAACAATATCGTTATGATTAAGTATAAGGTGTCTGAAATGGAACTACCACGCTACCAGATGGATCCATCATTTACTCTCAGTTCTGTCGCAAAAAGTCAGCTACAGAATGACACTGAATCATGTGTACAGCTTAAGGTACTACTGTTGTATCCTATGACATTGTGAAGATTTGGTACCGAAAGTTCAAAAACGAGGACTAGGATATTAAAGAAGCAGAGCGCTAAAATGCAATAATGGTGAAAACTATTCATTCTAAAAATGTACTCATATTTGTATGCTTAAAGAAGTTATTGTTTCCAATACGCAGGTTTGTTCTACCACTTGACATGGTGTGAAGTCAATGTTTGCGGAAACAACGGTATTTGTAACCTGACATGGAGTGGCTGGAGTTGCGATTGTTTTCCAGGATTCACAGGACCTCTGTGTCAGAAAACAATTACTCCTTGTTCACCAAATCCCTGTGAACAAAATGGAATATGTACGTTTCGGAATGGTTCGTTTTCTTGCATATGTGCACCAGATTTTGAAGGAAAAATTTAAATAGTGTTCGCAATCATAAGACAGCGAATCATAAATGTATTATCAATCGGGGTAACTTTGGTTCTTGCAAGGTTATTTTCGTCCATCTCGAGAAAGAAGTAATACAGAACAAACAATGCAACAGTTTTTGGGATTGAAAAAAACTTTCCACCCTGATTGAGATAATTCAGCAGTTGGGGGGAGGGATTTAAGTTTTGTTATTGGCAACACTGTTTTTTATAAACATTTGTTTACATGTGAAGATTTTTATCACGGAGATATATTATAGGAGTGGACACTCTCTATAGCTGCTTTGTTAAATTTTGCTTTCAACGCACTTGTGTCTAATTTAGTAATTTAAATAATTTAATTTTATGCTATTTGAATGCAGTAAGTTTTATCACGTTGGCTTCGGGGTGTTTCAGCCTGTAAAAAATATTTTAGTTCCGTATTTGCTGTGTAGAGGGTATAGATCTATGAGATGGACCAGAAATTTATTTCCCGAAACAGCTATTAGACGATATTGGTGGGAATGTTAACTTACAATAGCTGATGTAAAACACAGATTTTTGTTATTTTCGTTAGTATTTTAGCAAACATATTGTGCATTCAAATGAGGTTAAAGACAAACCTGAATGAAAATAAGTAAAATTTAGAGAAAGTGCTTAAAAGAAAAGTGTAACCAATGACATTTTTTATTTGTCTATAGAGAGAAATAATTGTGTAAAAATTAACTTTAGTGTATTCAATGAGCTTCAATAATCAAGGGTATTTCTATTTGTTTTATTTGTAAAATAGATTGAAGTTTTCATACAATTTTGTCTTTTAATATTATCATTTTTTGTTTGTTTACTCAGGTACCTTCTGTGAAAGATTTGCTTTTCGTATTCCGTACAAACCTTTAAGTGAAAGAATGGTAGAAGAGCCTTTCTGGCTTGGCCTCATCACAGTGTTTAGCGTTCTGTTGATCATATTATTTGTTTATTGCATCAAAGAAAGTTTGCGGACAAGATTGAAAAATTTTTAGCAGAAGAAATTGAAAAAAGCAAGTATCGTAAGTAGTGAAATAATAAAAAAAAGGTGTCAGATTTAACCTCTTCGGTCCCGAAGTACACATATTTGGACATTTTTCTTTCCATTCTTAAAATGATTCTTTAGGATATTTTTGTGTAGTTCTTTCTGAATGGATGTACCTATGCGTCGATGCTTTAATTTTGAATCAATAATGTTAACGCATTACACACTGACGCAGGCGTGTAGCCAGGAAAATTTTCCGGGGGGGGGATATGCGCCTGGAAAATTTTTCGGGGGGGGATATGAACTTACATGTGTATAAATAGACGGAATTTCATCACTAATCCAAAAATTTCGCCCTGGTAGAAACCAAAAATCCCTGGCTACACCCCTGCACTGACGCACACATTTTATTTATGTTTGCAGTTACACAAAATAATATTTGAATGCTGGTGAATCTTCCAAAGTCAAATTTATTAATATTTTTTGCTAATTTGCGAAATTCAAATAACTGAAAAAGAACTTGTAGGACATCATTTCCTTTTAAAAGTGTCTTGTCAATCTCCCTTTATGGGCGATAACAACTTTTTACTACTGAAACTGAAATTGGGAATGAAGCTTTCATTCGAAAAATTATTTGAAAATAAGCTTTCTACTTGTCACTTTTAAATGTAATAGGTTTTCTTCAAAATAATTATAAGATTGCTCTTTAATTTAACATGTGAGATTTTTGTAGAGTCTGAAGAGGTTAAAATAATTCTCTTGATAGAGTAATTTATCTATCAAGTTGCAGAAAAATTAATAAGAATTATGAAAATGACATTTCAAATAACCGTAGAATGTTAGCTTACTTTTATAATTAATAATAGTTTCCTAGTTAATTAGTCTTACCAATTAATTAGTTTGCATGTCACATTTATATTCAAACTAATATGCTTTAAAATTTGCATTTTTTAAAAATAAAAGCTTTCAAAAAATTGTCAGTTTTTAAGTCATTGCAATCGGAAATTTTAATTGCAAAAATGCCCCACTTAAATGCAAAAAAGTATTTATAAATCCCTTATTTCAATTCAGTAACGCCATAAATCTACCTGTACTAGAGCTATCGCTGGAGTTGCATTTGCTAATTAGTAATTTAAATGCTTTTGCCTTTCAGAACCCTCGCCTCCAGCTACAAGATATAGTTTGAGTTCAACACAACCGAGTCTCACACCGGGGAACCAAAGCCCCCAAACAAATCCTAAATCATTGCTTAGCCGAATCCGAAAGAATAGCTTGCTTAGTGCTACGTGTAGTCCAAGTCCTACAGCTGATCGTGAACAACCGAGAACATTTAGCTTCGATGATATTCTTCGTAGAGTACATTCCTCAAAAAGAAATAGATCATCTTCTAGCAATCCAAGTTCTAGGTACTTATGCATCCATTATTGTTAGTATACAATTCTGCTACTAACTTACATAACATTGTTTTGTATAGTTTAGTTTTCATAAAGTTGTGAAATTTTGGTATTTTAAATGGCTGGTACGCAATTACCGTATTAGCCCGAATATAACGCGACCTCGAAATTTTTCATCAAGATAATTAGAAAAATCCTATACTTCGTCCTCGAATTCAGCGTGAGTCATGTTTTTAACGGAAGAGTATCAGTCAAAAAATGTCGCGTTATATTCGGGCCCGAATTTAACGCGACCTCGAAATTTTTCATCAAGATAATTAGAAAAATCCTATACTTCGTCCTCGAATTTAGCGTGAGTCATGTTTTTAACGGGAGAGTATCAGTAAAAAAAATGTCGCGTTATATTCGGGCTAATATGGTAATTATATACCAGACAATAAAAGCATATACAATAATTAACTATAATGTTTTTGACAAATGTATGCTTAAAAGTATTAGGTGTAGGATAAAGTAATGCCACTTTTTCGTATGTCAATATTTTGCCTAGCCAAAACTACTGAAGCTAATAATACGAAATTTGGCACGTACGTGAGTTATTTAGCGTAGGTGATGGATTGAAGAGCATTTTCCAAAATTCGTAACTTAATGCGAGATAGGGGCCAAAATGCTCTTTTCACATATCATGTGTGTTCTTTTCACGTATCCATCTCAAAGAAAAATAAAAGATATTCATAAAATTCTTGCTGTAAAATATAACACTAACGAAAACCTAAAAAGCGATTTCAGAACATTTCGAAAATAATCCTTCAAAAAGGGTAGACTGTAAAAATGGGGAGGGTGGTCATTTTTCTTGAAAGAAAAAAAAGTATTCATAAAATTCATGCTTTTAAATTTAACAAATGATTCTTAGGAACAGCTTGTTTGTAATTCAACACTTCTTGAAAATTTATTTATTTGAATTTTATTTAAAAAAGGACAGTACTTTGTATACCTTATATATTTTTATGACTATTCTACTTAATGGGATTAAATAAAAAAAAATGAAATTAAATCGAACCAATGGCTATATAATCCTTACAAAGATGATGGATTTCAATATTTAATTCAGCATGGTTGACCTAGAAGTAACCTTTTTCGGTTGTGTTTTAGATTTTGTGCAATCACGTCTCACACAATTCCCTTAAACTTTCTCCACTTTTTCACAAGACCTTAATGTATACATGCATATCATACCTAACTTTTTACACAAAATCATACTTAAAGTTTACTGTTATTACATACTCAACTGCCATACTTTCTCTATCTTAAGAAAAATAAAACAAAATACAATCGTAATCGTTTAAATTTTACTTCAAAAGCACGGTTTTATAACCCGATGAAATTTTGCTTCAATAAAGTGAAGTGAAAATGACATTTCAAATTCGTTAATGCAGAAAATGCGTGTTGTATTCTGAATTTTTACGGACAATTTTTTCTTGGCTTAGATAGTAGAGTTTATTTCAAAATTCAATTATAAACACAAGAAAAAAATATAAGTTAAAAATCATAATCGAGAGTTTTCTTCAAAGATGAACTAGAAGGAATGAAATAGTTTTTGAGAGAATATTAAAGCTGAAACACCTATTTCAACACACCAATCCATCGCACCGAGGTGTTTAGAAAATTCATTCATTATTTTATTTTTAGCGGCGGACGGAGGTATTTTAAAAATTCATTGGTTATTTTCTTTTAAATGTAAAATAACGCATGATTTGTTTATAAAAGTTTTAAAAAGCTAGAAGGCGTTAACCCTTTAACGCGCGGTGTCCTCACTGTGAGGACACCCAACTCTGATGTTTTGACTGTTGCCAGTCACGAAGAATAGATTTGATTTCTATAAAAAATAGTTGCGGGTGACATAGCTCCACGAGAATCCTTTACTTTTTAGCACGTCCTTTCCCGTCAAAAAAGGGTCACGATTCTTTTTAACAGCACTGACATCTGCTGAAAATGGAAGAATGTGAGAACAGCTAAAATAGATTGCCCAATGCTGGAAAAAGGGCAGCCGTTGCCATCGCTCGACTTGACTACCAGCAAGATGGCAGACGATCGGAACGTTCATCGCGAGCCAGCTGTCGTGAAAACAGGTTCTCTAGATCTGTGGCACGCGATGAAAGTTTCAATCGTCCGCCATCTTGCTGGTAGTTAAGTCGAGCGATGATGCCCATTTTTCAGCACTGGTTGCATCTCAAAGGGTTCATAGCCAGCAATTTAGAATGAGTTCATTTAGAAAATTAATTATTTAGCTCTAAAAGCAAGCACTTCCCATTCTCGACATATCGGAGATGCAAAAGCGAAGATTCCCTTTCTGTGCCAACATTGCTTCTCCACCCCGATCGTCGAACACTTCGCGAAGCTCGTCACTGCGGGGCGCCCAGTCGCAGCGCCGAGCTTCGCAAGGCATCCGAAGACCCAAGTGGAGAAGAAACACTGGCACAGAAGGGGAATCTTCTCGATTGCGTCTCCGCAACGTCGAAAGAGAGCAGAAAAAGCCTGAATTAAAGGCGAGTCAAAACTTAAGATTCACTCTTTGAGGCGCAACCCTTTCCCAATGCTGGCTGTGCGGCCCCAGCCAGCTGCGTCAAGAAAGGGTCTCTAGAGCTGTGGCACGCGACGAACGATTCGATCGTCCGCCCTCTTGCGTGTCGTTCAGTCGAGCGATGGCAACGGCTGCCCTTTTTTCAGCATTGGGCAATCCAGCTGTTCTCGCATTCTTCCATTTTTCAGCAGATGTCAGTACTGTTCAAAAGAATCGTGACCGTATTTTTACGGGAAAGGACGTGCTAAAAAGTAACGGATTCTCGTGGAGCTATTTAGAAAGATTTTCGAGTATATATTACGAAACTGTGCACGGATTTTTAGATAGACCTAATATTACATCTACTGTAGTTTTTCTAACTGATAGAGTGTAAAACAATAATATGTAACCTATCTTCATAGGATTTCTGCAAAATCTGGGTACATCGCTACTGCCCAATTGTCTACTGAAGTTCTGTGGTGGATAAACCCTCCGGAGAGACCTCGGACTTTACAACAACCTATTAGATGTTTGAGGACAATCAATGTCATCATTATGACACAGAATTATAAGAACAGTTCCAAAACCAAGCACATCGATATGAAGTACCATCCCATCAGACACTTGCATGAACAGAACATTCCAGACTTTCCAAATAACAGAGCCGTGGCCGAATTCTAGTTGACTACGGGGCACGACTGCCAAGCGAGACATCTTCATCGTTTTGACATCCTGGACAGTTCGTTTTAGAGACTTCGTGACCTCCGGGAAGAGGTGGACAGACATCTTCTGCTGCTCAGCGCTGCATTGTGGGAGCGATATTGGGAAGCACCCTATGGACTTCTATTTGGACTTGTCCCATCTCGTTCTGTTCATTTGGGTTAGCTCGTCTGTACATTTTTCTTGTTGTGCACCCCATTGGAATCAAAAATAAAGAGAAAAACAAAATTAAGTTACATGATAGGTAGTCACTCAATTTAAACTATACGTGGCGATATTTTTTAATGACTATGGCATTTTATCTCAGCACCCTTTATTGAAAAATGGGTCCCAAAAATGCGACATAAAAGTACGCAACATAATTTTAGACGTATTTAAATACTATGAGTTCACAACAGCTTTCATCTATTGTTAGAATATTTCGTAAGCTGTAGAATATGCATCCCATGTATTTTTCTATAAATAGGTTACAATCGTAAAAATTTGAACATAGGGTCACCAGGCGAAATACACGAAATATGGGATAAATGACATAGTCAATATCGTTTTAATATGTCAATAATGAAACTAAAAAATTGGGGGGGGGGGGTTCTTTCGATACCTAAAGGCTTTCCAAACCGATCCCAGCCGCGGACACTTGATGGGAACAGATATAAATAACTTGAAATTTCAGCGTAGAGGGAAGAGTGCGTGGAAAAATAAAATATGTGGGTCGAGTTCGCCGACGGGCACCCCGTATATTTAGGAAAAATTTTTAAGCTTGAAATTAGGCTTGCTATGTCAAGCTTAATGCAAGTTGGGCATGTGTAAACTTGAACACTTGATTCAAGCTTGCATTAAGCTTACACCCTTGAAATTTTCAAGCTTAATTCAAGTTTATTGACTTGATAAATCAAGCTTACTGCAAGTTTGATGCAAATTTGCTGTGCTGTCTTTGATATACAACTTTTTAAACATACATATTATGAGTACAGTAGTCCACATAAACATATAAGCTCTTGTAAAAAATTTTATTAACATTGTAGAACGAGATTAAAAAATGTTAATGTATTCGGTTTGTCTGTCTGCCCGTCCCGTAAAGATGCACCGATTACTACAAAATCTATATATGTAATTTCTATGTACTGTACCAGGTACCCTAATGAAAATGGTGATTGTATCCTTTATAGTTCTTATACAAGAGCATTCATAAGATTTACAATGCGCTTTATGCGCAGTTATTCTCTAAAGCGTATTTTAGAGATATTCGGCTACTTGAAATGAAGCAAAATGGATAGTGACCTCTCACTTATACCACTCTCAATTATACGACTCTCTCAATTATACGGCAAATTCACGTAAGATTCGAGCCAAGTACATAAATCCGATATATATGTTCACAACAACAACAAAATATCTTCACAATATCTCCTCTGTTTAGCGCTCAAGTTTGGCATTTAGGAGAAAATTGCTTTCTTTATGTTATCTGTAAATTACCGAGCTATCTTAAAGTTAAGCTAATAAAAGTTCTGTCAAATAATTTTGTCACTATCACTGGGTTTATTTGTAAACGACAAACTCGTTACAGGAGTTTTCGAAAGAAAACTGGAATGCGTTTGTTCAGTGCTGACAGTTTCTTTCGACTGGTTCGAAACCAGTCTACGAACAACTTAACTAAACGAGAGGCGACGAAACTAAAGATTATTTAGTTTCCTCGCCTAGGAGATATGTTTGTTTACAGTTCGCGTCTGTTGTTATTTTTGTCGAGAAGTGTTTTTAGTACACCCTCCAAAAAAAGTATTCGAGCAAGAGAGAAATTTCCTACGTTGGTTTCGTATATTAAAAATTATTTATCATAGATATGAATTAGACTATGTATAAATATGAATTTCCATTTTTCTGTCAGGTTGTGCGTTTTTCAAAAACTCAAATACTATTCGCAAATCTACAATAGGAAATTTCTCTTTTGCTCGAATACTCTTTTTGGAGGGTGTACATACTCAATATAAAATCAACAAAATTTTACTAGATACCCAGAAAAGTCGTCCCCCAAGGCATATTTACCCCCCCCCCTTGTATTTGTCCTTTCACTGACGTGGATTTATAAGTGGTTCCTCATGTATAAGTACACAAATCCAAATACATGTTCCAACAACAAAAAAGAAAGAACGCCCATAATTGAAGTGCACAGATCATAATTTAGAAATTTCAACTTAAACTTGCATTTTTTCAAAAGTATTTAGCAAGAGAAGTTCAAATGTACCTAATAACCGTTTAAATAAACTTCAATCTGAACACTAAAAGTACGCACTTTTGAATTTATTAAAATGAAAAATAGAAGAAAATGATTGCCTTTGAAAAATTCTGTACCTTCGTTGCAGTTTCTAGCGTGTGCATACATTTCCTCCTTGAAAAAATAATATTTGCAGCTTCAGAAAACGTATAATATTTAAAACTCATCGGCCATTTCATAACAACAACGTTCAGCAAGTCAATCGTCTCAGCAAACTAAGCCCCACCAGTGGCATACCGCCAGCGCTTTGAACCGGGTGATAGAAGGTACCTGGTTCGAAACCAGGTAGCGTTCGCCGACATAACCGTTCGGAGTTTTCCATGGTTTTCTCTGAAACTTTGTGTAAATACGGGTTAGGACTCCTTAGAAAGTCCCCCACGGAGGGCAATCCCACCCCCGACCTAGATCTCTAGCGTAGATAATTGGCCGTAACTCACTTTTCCATTTCCATTTGTCAACAAAATAAATATACCTATCTCCGTACTCACTTCACTTAATTTGAAACTAGCTGTACTCAGTTTTGTATGCGAACGCTCTAGTTTATAAACTGAATGCACTCAGTTTCGTTTACGAACACCTTAGATTGAAACTCCTTTCACGAGTGTAACTGGTTTTGTCGTTTACGAATGCGGCCAGAGTCAAATGATGCGTTGTTACTAGTGTGACGTTAATGACTGGAAGATGATGAAGCTTGTACTGGAGTCCCAACAGCAGTGTTTAAGTAATCGAGATATTTCCGATTTATGTGGCCATTGCCTTTGCATCTCAACACATAAGATGCTATTGAAGATACTTGGTTTGATCTACGTGTCATTTAGCTGCTAGATACCATGCTGTGTGTCTGTTTTTTTCTGTCGCGGATGTTTCTGGAATGGTACGGTAAAGAAGTTTATACCTAGTTCATTTTTGTGTAGTTATTTGTCTACTACTACGAAAGAGGTGGGAGAAATATGTTTAGTTATACACCAATTATATTTTAAATTAGTCATGACAGCTGATGCATGAGCATATCCCATAGATATGCTACGGAAGGCATCTTTCATTTTGCATTAACGTCTTTGAATGCAGAAAAAGCTAGATATCTTGATTTGACGCAAATGCAATTTTTAACCCAACAGAATGCAGTAATTCATTTATGAATTTTCTAAATGTCTTTTTGTTACCCGTATAAAATTTGTTTTTGAAAATTTTGTTTTAAACTCTCCATGTGTATAGAGCAGGGGCGTAGCCAAGGGGGGGGGTTAGGGGGTCGTAGCCTTCCCATGAGGAATTTTTTGCCATACAAAATGTATATTGTTCACTACATTATCACACGCACGTATACATATATATGAGTTGTAGTAGTCGTAACCCCCCCCGCATGAAAAATTTCTGGTTACGCCCCTGGTATAGAGTAATTTTAATTTTCTACTCCTCGGCAACAATGGTTTCATTTTCCATATAATTTTAAAAAATACCGAAGTAGTTTAGAATCTTTTTAATTTTAAAATTTTATTCTGTTGAAATAATGTAGAAATACTTTTTTTTGCACGAACTTATCAATGTGCTGCTTTGGTGTTGAAAGTAGGATATGCTGCTCCCTTTAAGCAATCTCCCATCCACGACTACTGCAACTCATATATATGTATAAATGTTTGGGATAAGGGACTGAAAAATAGGAATTTTGTATGGCAGAAAATTCCTCATGGGAGGGGGGGGGGTTATGACCCCCCTAACCCCCTTGGCTGCGCCACTGTGTACCAGGGCTGTAGGTAGAAGGGTGGGGTGGGGTATGGAGCTGAGCCCTACCTAGCAGTCCCTCGGTCCCAGACTGAGATTTTCATTTCTTTTAATCAACCGGTAAAAACTATAGCTTCGAAACGAGTGTTTTAATAATCTTTAAATTTTAAATCGTTGATCCCCATTTCTGTGGGCAAATTTCAGCTATAAGATTATTTTCTGCTCTTAACTGCATGTAGTGAAGGCTATTGGATTTTTCTCAAAGTAAGGCAAAAACACAAACTTCATCATTTCCTTAAAGTTTCCGGAACTATGATTTGCTTCCGAGAGTAGGAATGCAGAAGAGAGGGGGGGGGGGTTAAAAATGCCTCCTCGCTTTTTGAAAGCCATTAATGCGTATTGTATTGATTTGCATAAAATTTTGCTTTATCACACATTTAGTTTTCTGAAAAGTGCATGTTTTTTACTCCAATGTTTGATTACAATTTTTATTTTAGAGATATTTGCTTATTAGGTAGTGGACTGCAAATGGTACAATTAACTATATATATTGTAAATTATCCAAAAATGACTAAAAAACTCAATACTGCATCCTCTCAAAATACTCAGAGTATTTTTTATTGGATCTCGAAAAATATTGATGGAATAAAAGGTAATGTAAAATACAAAATTTTGTAAAGCAATAGTTAATTCGTAGAATTAATGCAAATGGTGGAGGAATGTTTTATCGATAAATTCATATTGGTTGAAGTTTAGCTGCAGTTACTTTTTTAGACTTTACTAAAAATGTAGATGTCTTAAAATATAAGGGGCTGTTACAAACACAAATCCTCCCATTAAAAACTGCTACGCAAAATTCTTTGTTTTCATGTAAGTACTTATATCAGTAACACTTTTTTTTAAATTTAGCATAAAACAGTAACTTCCGATGTAGATGAAGAACATCACATTATTGTATTTATGAAATTTTGTATTTAAGCTAAAACTTAAATATCACTCGAACAACTTATTAAATTGGACTCGCTGCTTAAGATTTTCAATTAACATTTACTTTTTACTAAATGTTGAATAAGAATTTCGTAAAATTAGAGAATGTAGTTGTAATTAAATTTAAAAAATAACAGCAGGAAAAAGGAATTTTTTTATTATGAGCTGGACAGAGTGTCTGGCTAGTAGTTTACTTTCTGAAATGAGTAACCACATTTAACGTTATTTTAATTTATCAATTTCGAGAAATCTGTGTAAAATATAGAAAACCATAATCGATTCTTCAAAACCTTTACGAAGTAAACCTTTTGATGTCCCAATATTTCTCAATTTTTGTTTGATTTAAAGTTTTCTCTTTTTCTATTGCAGAGTTACGTTAATCTTATTTAGACTTTTGACGGTGGTTATCATAGTTCTGTATGGAAGGCTTCCTGGCTGACTTATCTAAAGACTTGGGAGGCCCAAACCAGGAGGAAGCTGCAACAGAAGATGCAGTCTGCGTTCTTACCATCGCTGATGGATGAAGATAACTTCATAGTTTGCCAGTAGCAATGCCTAGTAATTTTGCAAGGTGACTGGCGCATTTGAGTGACAACTGGCTGCGTAGATGTTATTACGAAGTAAGCCTTTATCCAAATTTTCAATTTTGTTTGATTTAAAGTTTTCTCTTTTTCTATTGCAGAGTTACGTTAATCTTATTTAGACTTTTGACGGTGGTTATCATAGTTCTGTATGGAAGGCTTCCTGGCTGACTTATCTAAAGACTTGGGAGGCCCAAACCAGGAGGAAGCTGCAACAGAAGATACAGTCTGCGTTCTTACCATCGCTGATGGATGAAGATAACTTCATAGTTTGCCAGTAGCAATGCCTAGTAATTTTGCAAGGTGACTGGCGCATTTGAGTGACAACTGGCTGCGTAGATGTTATTACGAAGTAAGCCTTTACAAAGTAAACCTTTTGATGTCCAAATATTTCTCAATTTTTGTTTGATTTAAAGTTTTCTCTTTTTCTATTGCAGAGTTACGTTAATCTTATTTAGACTTAATTGACGGTGGTTATCATAGTTCTGTATGGAAGGCTTCCTGGCTGACTTATCTAAAGACTTGGGAGGCCCAAACCAGGAGGAAGCTGCAACAGAAGATGTAGTCTGCGTTCTTACCATCGCTGATGGATGAAGATAAGGTCAAAGTTTGCCAGTAGCAATGCCTAGTAATTTTGCAAGGTGACTGGCGCATTTGAGTGACAACTGGCTGCGTAGATGTTATTACGAAGTAAGCCTTTACAAAGTAAACCTTTTGATGCCAAATATTTCTCAATTTTTGTTTGATTTAAAGTTTTCTCTTTTTCTATTGCAGAGCTACGTTAATCTTATTTAGACGTAATTGACGGTGGTTATCACAGTTCTGTATGGGAGGTTTCCTGGCTGACGTATCTAAAGACTTGGGAGGCCCAAACCAGCAGGAAGCTGCAACAGAAGATTCAGGCTGCGTTCTAAACATTGCTGATGGATGAAGATAAGGTCAAAGTTTGCTAGTAGCAATGCCTAGTAATTTTGCAAGGTGACTGGTGTATTTGAGTGACAACTGGCTGCGTATATGTTATGTTTTTGAAAGCTCACTTTTTAAACTACAGAAATGTACAGCTCTAAATTTATCAGTCTAAAAGGAGTGAATTTCCTGAAATATAATTTGATTTTGTTTCAATACTTGTATTTGAGTCTCATGAAAGCTTTGCTAGTGTCTTTTTCAATGGAGTGAAACTTAAAATTGAATACCAGCAGCATTGTGCCCGAAGCAAAATCACAAGTGTGAAATTTATTTTTTGGGGGAGGGGATTACATAAAATTTTAAGTATTGAAATTATTAAAAATAAAAACATGAATTTCAGTTATCCCAATCACTTGTTTTCCTTTCTGGCTTTGCAGAACTGTTAGGTTAACGGATAGAAAATCCATTAACCTAATTTATGAGTAGTGGCTGTACGCGCATGCAATTTAAATGTTAGCTTTGTGATAATATAGAAAATGTGTAATCTATTTATGGTAATTTTGTGCATCAATATTTCTTATAAGTGTTTAGATTATTTAAGCACTTTGTTTCCGAACCAAGGCAACGTTTTAAAATTTGGATAAAACGCGCCAGTATTATGCTGTTTGCTATAATTCACTCGTTCTTCTCTACCAAGTTAATAAGATATTGTATTTTCATGCATAATTCTTTTAAGGGGTCTTTTGAGGATTGCGAAGCAAATATACGCGTATTTTACACCCTTGCGGTTTTACATTTTATGATCAATATGATAGTCACAGCATAATGAATTTTTTTGTAGAATACAGTACACATCATAAAACTTCAGGTAAAATTTCATTACCTTTTAGATACTTAAAAAAAATTATTTTTTACCATATGTATATTTTTTCAATAGTGTGTGTCACTATCCGTAAGATAAGTCAATTTAAAATACGCATATAAACAAAACTTTTATTGCAAAATAAAGTAAAATATACATTTTATAGAATGAAATAATATTTAAGAAAACTGTTAAATTTAGATATTTTAAATTGTATTTTAAATTGAAATTTTTAATCTCGCTTTTCCTTATATTTCTGCTAAAATTTTAAAATGTTTCCTCTCTGTTTTAATAATTCATTCCTAGATACTGATACCAGTTATAACTACAAAGTTTCGTGAAGATATGAATCATAGAAATTTTGTTATCTTACGGATAGAACGGATTTTGAGAACTCGGTTTAAATTTACCGTATTGTGTTCAAATATAAAGCTTTCATAAAACGTTTATATATGTATCTCCAGCTCTAGTTGGGATAATTGCAGGAAATTGGTGTCAAAATACTCAGAAATAAGTAAGGCTTCAAGTAAAATTCAAATCGGATTTTTTGAACCCTTAATCCTCCTATGACACTTTAAAAACGAAATTTTCTCTCGATACTATTCACCATTTTTGTACCATAATTCATGCGCAATGAAAGTGCGCGTAAAATTGTCAAATATGATGCAATCAAGCCAACAAAATACTTAAATTTAGTTTTCCTCATTTCTCTTGTTTTAAAACAATTAATCTACCATATTATTGCAGAACGTATCGCAAATAGTTTCCCCATTCAAAGATTGGAAGTCCAGTGAACATGCAAAGTTCTAGTTTTTAGTCCATTTGTAGGGATGAAACACAAATTTTATATATTCTAGAACTTCTATGAACAATTATCTACAACGGAATTAATAAGCAGTAACGCGTTTAAGTCCAACACAAATGCAGTCTCGGATGCTGTATTTCGCATACGATAAAATCGTTCCAGTCTAAACCTACAAGAAAATGTCTCGTAGAATTCTCTGCTATGTCTCGCCACACAATGAATTCAGCCTTCAAAAATAATCTTCTCGAAATAAGAAAGTGATGCTTGTAATACCGCAATAAAGCAACGCAACACAGACTTACAGCTAACGTATTCATTTTGTCTGATAATATCTGAAAAAGTCAAATCGTACAGGTTTCACTGAAAATAGCAAAATTTAATGAATATACGAAGGCCGTTTCTAATACAACAAATTCACAGAAACATTAATATAGCTCAGAACATTTACAATAATGTGGACAGCATTCATTATAATTTAGACTGACAAGATTTGAATCTTAATTATCGCATAAAGTTCTTGATAATCCAAATGTTCACTGTAAAAACCTCACTTAAGGGCTTTAACAACATTTCTGACTAACTTAACAGTTTCACTATTTGAGAAATAAAAATCTTAATACACCAATGAACGCAATTTTAAAAAATCATTACTTTCATTCAAGAGAAAGAATATTCACAATAAAAGCAATTCTGTTGGCATTTTCATTTTAAAATTTGATATTCACACAATTCTCTTATTTATCTGTCGTCTCCTTCAAAAATATAACCACTGCGATTTATTAGAGTTGAAATGAACTGCTGGACGCGATCTGCCCTTAGTCTCAGAAATTTCAAGCAATTCTATGAGATTCAATTTCTAGAAAAGTCCCACTAATTCTTGTGGTTTTATTGTGTAATACTTATGAATAAAAGCAAACATACAGGCTCCATTAACAAAATTGCGCAATCTGTCCACAAGCTTGGAGACTTTATGTTGAAAAATTGCGAAATTTGGTGCCAAAAATAACTTTCCAACACTGAAGTTGGCTAAACGATATTGCCAATATTTTTCAACTTTATATTAAACAATGGGGACATCAGAACCCCCCCCCCCATCTCGCGTATAGATGGGCTGTAGATTGGACTAGCCATATCTCTGATCTTTTTAAGAACTGATTTAAGTATTTTACTTTTAAAGGGACGAAACATTTCAACCGTGTAGCCTGTATTGGCGCCTATAAAAATTGATTTGTGCAGGGTGCATGGTTCTGATCTTTCTCCCAGAATATTAATTCAAATTTAATAGGCTTTAAAATTTCGTATATCTTGTTTAATCTTAACTTTTTAAAATTTAAGAGTATTACTGGCTGTTGAAAAATGTATAGGTGAAAGAAAAATGCGTTCGCTCTATACTGCTTGGAGTTAAATTTAGCGGTTCAGTCAGAAAGAAATCGAACTAAATTCAGAAACATGCTTAACTTCCACGTGAAAAACTGCAATATTTAATTATACAAATAGTGTATGGTGGATTCCCAACGCCAACAACATTCTCGAAACAATACATTGGTCCTCGTTCAAACTTCAGTAATCTGAACACACAAATTTATCTCTACCTAGAAACTATTTTGAAACACAACTAAGATTGAAACACTAAAAAATGAAATAATCTTTAATACATGCATACCATGAGTAAATTGTGACTTTAAACGTTTAAAAAATAAATCGCAGTGGTTATATTTTTGAAGGAGACGACAGA
>JAWZYV010011356.1:0-10285 GCA_038373885.1 Cheiracanthium punctorium | reverse complement strand
AAAAAGACTATTTAAAAAAAAAAATCCTCTCGTTAATTTTGAAATTTGTGTATGACCCCCGCACACACACAAAAACAAAACCGATTAGTGAAATAAACCCCATAAACTAATGAGGCGATGCACAGATTTTGAGAATTGCATCCTAAAAAGTTTTAGGGATATGGCGTTGGGACTACTTAACTATATATTTTTTGAAACTAACATTGAAAGCGCTCAAAAAAAGGTTATTGCACGGCACAGCTGCCGAGCATCAAAGGGTTAAGTGATGGGCCGCCTATCGATTTCGATATGGGCGACCTAGGTAACGCATTACATGTACTATTCCTTTGAATTTTAGGTCCGCTATGGGTTGCGGTCTTCTTAAAAGCCCCTGTTTGAGAGTATAATTTTTACGGGGCTTGTAATTTGTCGTGTAAGAGTACTGGGCGAGTTTGCACAGGATTTTTAGAGTCCATTATTCATGAAAAGGCGTAAGTGTTTTCGGAGAGGTTGGACACGTGAGTGACTCCGTTTTAGTGTGAAGAAGTTTAGTTAGAATTAGTGAAGGGGGTGAATGAACGAAACTATTCGAATTATTCGATTATTAAATCCGTTCGAAACAATCGATTTTGAAAAATCCATTCGAACGCTCATCACGTAGCATTCGAATAGCATAGGGTATTCGAGCATTTGAATAGTGAAACGATTAATCTCGAATACAATTCGAACTGTGAAACGATTAATCTCGAATACAATTCGAACTGTGAAACGATTAATCGCGAATACAATTCGAACTGTGAAACAATGGATCGCGAATACAATTCGAACTGTGAAACGATAGATCGCGAATACAATTTGAACTGTGAAACGATGGATCGCGATTAACTCCGAAATCCTCGGAACATCAAATAATGCTTTTCGTTATTTGATATTGTTGAGAGAGCTTTAGGCGAGTAGGGTTGCTGTATTTCGCCTGGTAACCCTATTGGCGAGTCACCCAGAGTGGATAAGAATCCCAGGCTGTTAGGCTTATGTTAAAAATTAGTCTTTTTTTCCACTTTCACATTCGCTAGCCCAGTGCCCGATGCGTTTACACCTTTTACAAGTTATTCTTGGTGCATCTTTAATTTTATGATATTCAGCGTTTCAATTCGCCAAGTTCCAGTCGCCATTTTGAGGATGAATGATGCAGCCTTGAAACAAACGTTAAAATCAGCAAATTCATAAATTAATCCATCTGGAGTCCATAACCTTTTAGAAATGTTAGCAGAGTTATGGCACAAACATAGTAAGCGTGGAATTTTAACATAACATTTACTATATTAAATTAGAACGGAAGAAACAGGCACATCACATAACGAGGTAACATCACAAGAAGGAGAAATGTATATAGAAGAAGTAAAAAGATTGAGTGCGCGAGCACAGTTACGTAGATAAATGTTTATTGGGGGATACAGAATTCAGGAGGATAAGACATTGCACAATAAAAAAAAAAAAAATAAACAATTCAATACTCAACAATTATTTTACTTTTATGTCTCATTTTTTGGGACACATTTTTCGGACAATTTTCAATAAAGAGGGTGAGAGATAAAATGACATAGTCATTAATATTTTTTAAATACACAATTTTCACTGTGTTTTCGGCTGGGAACATGGGCCATTTCTGACTATAATTCACATTGATTTCAAAAACTGGATATAGTGATGGGTAGTTTAAATAATAAGTGAAATATTAAAAATTAATAAAAGATAAGAATTAAGTTTGAAGCAGCATAGGACGTACCAAGATAGCTCTGTAAAAATTTATGAAAATGGCTATTTTCATCAGTTTTTTTTTTCTTTTTTTCACTTTCCTCAATAACGATAGAAATGCAACTTCCATTTCAAAAATTCAAGTAATCTTTCAACTTTATGTGCTAATTTTTTCAAATCAATATTGATAAGTAATTTCATTTTCGAATACATTTTTAATTCGCTATTCCCAATTGGGAAATTAGGCCTGTAAAATATTAATCGCAAATGGCTTTTGAATTGTGAAACGATTAATCGCAAATACTATTCGAATAGTGAAACCGCGAATAATTCACTTCAAATAAGCTGTCGTCACTTCAGCTGTCGTCAAAAAGAGGGTCTTTAGATCTGTGGCACGCGATGAACGTTTCGATCGCCCGCCATCTTGCTGGTAGTTAAGTCGAGCGATGGCAACGTCTGCCCTTTTTTCGGCATTGGGAGATCTATCCAGCTGTTCTCGCATTCTTCCATTTTTCAGCAGATGTGAGTGCTATTTAAATTGATCGTGACAATTTTTTTTACGGGAAATGACGTGCTAAAAAGTAAAGGATTTTCGTGGAGCTATGTCACCGCAACTATTTTTATAGAAATCAAATCTATTCTTCGCGACTGGCAAAAGTCAAAACGTCAGAGTTTGGTGTTCCCAGAGCGGGAACACTGCGCGTTAAAGGGTTAAACCGGTTTACCAACCGTTATGAGACATTCTGTGTAATGATGTGAAATAAAATAGATGCTTTGATCACAGAGTGATACACATAAATTCATACATAAGCTTCATTTCAAACTAATATAACACTTATATCGTATAATCGGGAATTAGAACTGGAAATCTAAAGGTCTCGTAGGAGTTATTATTCCAATTTTAACACTTGAAAAGTGTATATGAATTTGATTTTCCTGTCTGTCTGTCCGTGTCCTAACTGCCGTAAATAGTCATTGATTACTACGAAATTTATATGTGTTCTTCCTACGTAATATACCATGTTCCCAATTGAAAAAAGTGTATGAGGTATATATAGTTCTCTTACAGGAGCACCAAAAAGAATTCCAATGCATTACGTTCGATGGACAGTCATTCTTTAAAGTGTATTTAGAGTTATTTGACTATTTCAAACAAAACTAAATTGATATGTAGAAAAAAACACTCAAAATACTGGTGTTAAACAATAAAGTAATTAAAAAACTTTGTAAAAAACACACATAAGAAGTAAAAGGAAAGAGGATACGCGTTTCGTTCAAAAATTGTTTTGAACTTCTTCAGTCCAAGCCCTTCGTCGTAAAGAACACAGGGAACTGAAAAGCTTTTCAGTTCCCTGTGTTCTTTACGACGAAGGGCTTGGACTGAAGAAGTTCAAAACAATTTTTGAACGAAACGCGTATCCTCTTTCCTTTTACTTCTTATGTGTGTTTTTTACAAAGTTTTTTAATTACTTTAAATTGATATGTGTTATCAAGGATTGCCGAATAAAGCTCTCTATCAAAAAATGTGCCTGTATCACCTATAATGGGGAACTGGGGAAAAAAAAATCATGAAAATAGCCATTTTCATAAATTTTTACAGGAGCATTCAAAAGAATTAAAATGCATTACGATCTATGGCAGTTTAGAGACATTTTAAGCCATTTGAAACACAGAGTGTCATATTTGTTCTTCTCTTATATTTTTCTCTCATATTTTTCTCTAAAGTTTCATATTTGTTCTTCTCGCACATTTTTCTCACATACTTCATATTTAATCTTCTCTCTTAAATGCTGAGGAAGTTAAAATTACTTTTGGAAAGCACATTTAAGTTTATCGTCCTTTTCAGCGGAAGTGCACATTATCTGTCCAGATGTACGAAAATTCACTTGGAAAGCTCTTTGAGCAGCAGTTTTCTGTTCGATTTGTCCCTCAATTAACTAATGTCCGGCAGGCTTGCGTAATTGAAAAATTCTTTCACAAATAGAATTTTCAATAATCGTTAATTTTTCTCGAGGAAAGTCAGTTTCGCAGTACTGAAGAACACACTGCCTTTGGGAATAATTTAACGTGAATACTCAAAATTAATTACTCAGTTCGAACCCTTTGACTATAATTTGCAATTATCTAGCTTCAGAATTTCGATTGAGGACGGAAAGAACTTGTAAAATATTTGTAATATCGGCTCAGGACTTTTTTTAACGATTTCATGAAAAAAGCAGTTTATCAACTTAAAGTGAGAACAGTGGACTTTCTCATTATACAGCGGAACGTGATTGTATTATACAGGGTGTATCTAAATTGTTTCAACAAAATATTATAGGAGATCACATATACGCAATCAGAATAAAATAGCAACGTGGGGTAAAAATGTTGTTTTCATGTAGGAATAATCACTGTAATAATCACTTTGGAACGGGTGCTGAAACAACAGTGAATTTTCCGACCATTGTTTGTCAAAAACTAGCGTATTTTTCTCAGAAAACGCGTGAGTAAAATTCGCAGTTTAAAAATTCTCCTTTATTTCATAGATGAGATTTGTGGAGTCAAGCCCATTGGCTACGAAACTTGCTTAAGAAATTTGACAAACACTTCACTTTTCCTAAAGTGATTATTAACAGCTACATGAAGACAACGTTTTTGACCCCACATTGCTATGTGATTCTGATTCCTTATTATGTACCCTATCTCCCATAATGTTTTGTTGAAACAAATTAGATACACCATGTGTATGGTAATAGTACTCATAGCGAGTCAAGTTCTCTATGAAGGTGACTGTTTCACTATGACTTTCGTAAGCACATCCATTCTGAGGGATTTGGAATATAGATTCTTCTGATTAATAACACCGGTCAACAATTTTTTTTTTTGGGGGGGGGGGAGGGGGGGTTCTGTTCTCATGCTTAAATTCTGATTCTAGACATTGAAAAACACTTAAATTTTCATTTTTAGTTCTTAAAGTTTGCTTTTGTTTGATTTACGTCAATATGTATATTTTAATTTATTCATAAACGAAAGATGGCAGCACTTTGATTAACCCGAAAGTAAACTGTATTGTTAGTTCTAACTCTGTGGTATTGTTTGTAGTATTATTTGTAATATTATTATTTGTTTGTAGTATTATTTGCTCATACGAACATAAAAGAAATACGAAAAATATTTCCTTTTAGAAATTAATTTCTTATTATTTTACATTTATATGTTATTGTTTATCAGAAATCTTGAATAAAAAAGACTTTTATATCCAGCAAAAACTTTTCAGATCATAATTTAGAGTGGAATTATAATATATATATATATATATATATATATATATATATATATATATATATATATAAAGTGATTTTTAACAAAAAATTGAAAAATTTCTTTAATTTCTACAAAAGCAAACTTTTATTAAATATATATATATATATATATATATATATATATTTTCCTTAGTTTTGGCGTAGGAGAAACTAAAATTTAACATGTAGAAGTCAGACCCAAAAATCGTGTTCACCGGTGTAATGAATTAAATTTAGTACAGATTGCTACCTAATTTGGACATTTCCAATAAATTTTACTAAACCTTCGTATTTCAAAAACATTGCTGGAAACCTACCCGATGAAAAGGCACTTCGCTTGTTAAGTTTTAATGAAGAGCAGTTCAGTGTTGATCTATCCGCCTCTAACAAATCTCTTATCTTAGTACACGATAAAAATTGCCATTTGAGTAGTACATGTCATATCTGTACTTTAAAGGCTATACTGTGTTTCTAATTTTTCAGTCTTTACAATGGGCATACACACCCCAGATAAAAATTGCCATTTGAGTAGTGTTTGTCATATATGTACTTTCATCTAGTTGTGTCATAAAATGTAAAGTATGACGTTCGACTTTCTTCAAATTACTTTGAATATGCTCTCCAATCTCGTCTAATAAATCGATAGTTAGACAAGACTGGCTTATTTATAATTTACTAGTTTTTGTATAAGTATTTATATCTGTAAAAAGTTTATACATCAACTTTTTACTCAAACTTTTTCTTATATGCATATATTTGTTTGTATTTCATCTATTGGGTTGGCAACAAAGTAATTTTCTGTTTGCATATCCCGCGTGATCTCAAAGAAAAAAAGAGATATCCACGAAATACTTGCTGTAAAATAGAGCACTGACGAATACCTGAAAATCAATTTCAGTACATATTGAATATTGTGATCGAGGGACAATTGACGGGGGAAAAGGAGGAGGGTGGTCATCTTTCATAAACGAAAAAATGTATAGCCAGTAAAATACTCGTTTTAAAATGTAGCAAAAGAAAGAAATAGTAAGTAAGAAAACGCATTTAATTTGTTGCCAACCCTGTGATGCAGATCGCATATTTAATTTTATTAATCATTTAATGTGGCTTTCTTTAACGTAATCTATCCAAAATCATGTATTCTAAATCATTTCTGTTTTCATTTTTCTGCCGTTTCGGCTTTTAAATCTGTATTTTCGCTTTTCCCGTTGGCATTATTCTTTTTGTTTATTTGTCTCTTCATTCTAGCGTCGTTGTGCTAAAAATAGATTATATTACGTTCGTGTGCTATCGCAACGACTTTTTGATTCCCCTCTTGGCATCCTGCTGGCGAAGGTTATATTTTTGTTGCCCTACCTCATCTTTAAAATTATTTGCTCGCGATTACGTCATTTGAATTTTATTGGATTAACTTTTAGGGTTGCTCTGGAATTGGCGTTATTTATCTCAGCCAGGTGTTTGTTCTCGCCAATGTGTAATTCTGTGCTGGCGTAATTTTTAAGTCATTCCATCTTAATTTCACTGTCTACATAGGACGTATTTTTATTTCGCTAGGCCACCACCATCCGTTGTAATAAGTTTATGTTTCAATAGTATCTTTTTAATAAAATAGTTTTAAGTATTTAATGTCTTTTTATTATACTGCAACAAATTGCATTCGAACCTGCTTTATTACACAACGCCATTTAATCTCAATTTAAGTCTGCAACCAAAAAACTTCTTTACGAACCCATTGAATTTTAATGAAATTGTTATAAAGAGGAGGCAGACATATTTTGTTTTGCTCCTCCTATAGTCCGTAACTTAAAAACATCTAAATAACATAAATATGTAAAAAGCTTAAAATTTACATGCCCGTGTTCCGTTAGACGCTACTGTCATGCACACCGAAGTGGGAGATTTAAAGGTACAGTCATGCAATTTTCTTTTCCTTTTTTTAATTATTCAAGCAAAATGCCTCTTCATCTATAAATATTATGAAACGATTTTCATCTGTGCACATTAAAAAAAAAAGAAAAGAAAGATAGAAAAAATAGAAACTTTAAAAAATTATTGCTGTTTAAGCTACAGAAGACCGTCTTAGCAATATTCCGTGATAAATGTTCTGAGCATTCCGTGAAAAAAGTAAGACGGACTAGAAAATATAATCACATTAGTTGACATGTACGAGACAAAAGCCTGATTAATACTCTTCAACATACGACATAGAAGCAAAACGAACAGAATGAGCCACCTATATTTTTTCTATATTTATTGAAAAATTGTCTTTGCTCTTTTCTCGAGCTTAAAAGTCTGTGTCTCTTACCCACACAAAATCATAATTCTTATAATTGAAGTGGGCGTAAACTTCAGATGCAGGTTTCCGCCTACATGCGCAACTACTCGCTCTCTAGAATAGCTCATGATGCCGAATTCAATATTATAATAAAACACATTATAATTTGGAAAGATTGCTTATTTAATCTGCATCAGCTGAATTCCGCCTGCGATTAAAAAGAACAGAAAGAAGAAAATGCCACCCTAGGCAAAAGTAGAAACACAGCCCTCTCTGTGTCTTTCTTACTTATGGAAAATCATGACATTGTGAGCGTAGACATCGGTAAAAGGGCTCCGCGTATACGCACAACTACTGTTCATGATGTAGATTTTATTATTTCAGCAGAATTCATCGTTATTTTCAAAGATCACGATGGATTACTTAAATTATTAATGAAATTTTTTGCTTACATTTTCTGGAGTTTAAAAATCTGTGTTTCTTACCGACCTAAAGTCTTAACCGTTTCTTACAATTGATGTGGGCGACATCATTTGCAAGATATCAGGTGCTTTTAGACATCTGGAGAGGTTTCCGTCTACATGCTCAAACGGTTGCTCAAATTGTTTATGATGCCCAATTTATCATTTCAGCAGAATTCATCATTACTTTCAAAGAACAACAAGGATTATTTAAATTTTTCGTGATTTTTTTTCCTACTGTTTGGGGAGCTTAAAATTCTGCGTTTCTTACCCACGGAAATTCATAACCCTTTCTTAGAATTGATCTGGGCTTACAAACCAGGAAGAGGTTACCGCCTACATCAGTAATCGCTTGCTCTCAAAATTCTTCATGATGCGGACTTCATTTCAGCAGAATTCAACATTAGTTTGAAAAGGGCACAATGTATTATTTAAAATTCCTGTTTACTGTTTGTGAAGTTTAAAAGTGGGTGTTTCTTACCCAATGTAAGTGATATTGACTCTTAGAATTGTAGTGGGCGTAAACACGAAGAGAAAGTTCTCGCCTACAAAGTGCATCCAGTGTTGGAACAGTTCCGTTTAAAATTTAATAGGCGTCGCAGGACTTTTATCAGCTTTAAAAGAAGACCCAGATGTTTAAAAAGAGATGCAAAATTTTCTTCATGACTAGATTGAAACACACTTGTATTTTCGTGTGAAGATAATAAAAAAGTAACAATGCGTAAGGGTGGTTTTATTGGATTTTAATAGGTTTTTACAAGGCGGCAGTAAAAGGATACAACTAAGGAATGCTTCCGAGAAAAGAAACGGCCTTAGTTGACATCGAACATTTAAGTGAATTCCAGACATCCCACCCTCCTCTTTTCTACACCCAACATTTTTGTTTCTGATATAAATGTAAATGTACCATTTCACGAATGGTTAAAAAACGAAAGTACAACAAAAGTAATTTTCTTAATATTTCAAAATTAAAACTGGCCAAAAAAGTGGATTATTTCTTCTCTTATAAATTCCCCGACGAATAAATAAGAAGTCACCGATGGGGGGGTGTCATCGTTTCCCCGGCGGTTGGAACGTGCCCCCTGGGCAAAATATTTTTCTAACATTGAATGAATATTTATAATGTGGATACTATTTCATTAGCTCATTTTCTGCTTCCCAAAGTCTTTCTGTTTTGTGACTTTCATCTAATATTTTAAGCAGGTCGTTCTAAGGAGAAGTCAGACACACTTTGATTTGCGCGAGCTGTGGCTACGCCCTCAGTGGATTAGAAACATGGAGCTAAAGCAAATATGTATTAGACCGTAAATTTAGATATCCAGTATTCCATTTGGAGAACAAACCAAAGATAGATTTTCATTATAAAACAGAATAATATGAAAACTGCAGTCGTCGTTTTCAAAACATATGTCCTTTTAATACAATATTCTATCAATTAAAAACATCAGGCAATTAATACTATTACGGAAGTGACTGCAGCATCGGAATAAATTTCTAACCTTGAATGAATATTTATAATGCCTATATTATTTTATTAGTTCACTCACTACTTCCCAAAGTTTTTCTGTTCAATGACTTTCATCTAATATTTTCAGCAAATCCTTTTATAAAAAGTGATGGATATACTCGGATTTGCCCCTCCTACGGCTACGCCCTCCGTAGATTAAAAATATCCAGATAAATGAAATATGTATTAAACCTTTAAATTAGAACGAACCAAATTTAAGTTACTCGTTGGAGAACGAACCAAATTTAAATTTTCATTATAAAACAGTATAATAGGAAAACTGTAGTCGTTCTCAATGCTTATGCCCCTATAATATAATATTCTATCATGAAACATCAAGCAATTTTATTAAGGAAGTGACTGCAGCCTCGAAATAACTTGATGCACTTGAATGGATGCCTATAATGTCCATAATATTTTATTATTTCACTCACTACTTCCCAAACTCTTTCTCTACACAGACTTTCATAAAATATTTTAAGCAAATCATTTTCTATAAAAAAGAAGGTGCACATACTCGGATTTGCGCCTCCTACGGCTACGCCCTCCGTATACAGTGAAGTATTCTACTAGTGGAAGAAATTGTCGTCGCAGTACATTGAAATCATATTAGAGAAGATTTGGAGTACTGCTTTAGTATTAGTACTTTTTGGCACGCTTTTGTTTTGGCGACCTTTTCTTGGCGTGATAAAGGAAGCCTTTATGGTAACTCTGCCGTTTCACAATCGGAAGCTAAGAAATGGTAATCCTAAAGCCGGTCTTTTTATTTCCGGAAAATGGCTACTCGCTGTTAATGACAACGTGTTTTATGGTTTTATTTCAATGCCTTTATTTTAAATTAAATTTCATTATTTAATTATTTTTTTAATTTAAAATGGATGTTCACACTGACTCTTTATTTACAATTTATTTATTCCTTTGCTTATTTGTAACGGGTAAAAGTAACAACTAATTATGTTATTAATATTTTATACCGTGAAATAATCTGAGATATTTTGATTTTATTATTCGACTATTGCAGTAA
>JAWZYV010011355.1:0-11037 GCA_038373885.1 Cheiracanthium punctorium | reverse complement strand
TCCCGCACATCGAAAATCGGGGGACTTCTGCCACTGGAACTGCTTCATGAGTCCACGCTGATTCTTGTACCCGTCTCCCCTGCCCCTCTTCTCATTCTAAATTGTAACTTAATTGTAATGTTCAATAAACCATATTACCTGCCTTAACTCTGAAGCTTATTTGGAATATCTGACGTCTCATATATGTATACGTGTAGCGTTGCCAGGCGTCCGGATAAAGCCGGACATAGTTAGGCTTTTTGATTGCGTGTCCGGACAAACTTAACGGTGTCTGGCTTTTGTTAGGCTTTTTAATGGTGACTTTAGCTGATTAGTAATGAAGTACTTGAACTGATTTGGCATTCGCTGTTAGTTATATTTCATTAGAATTTAACAAGATTCATGGTAAAAAATCAAAAAAGCTTGATTTTACATACAATTTTTTTTGTCGTACCTATTAAAACTGTGACAAAATCCTCAATATTGTAGGCTGTCCGGCCCTTTTTTACCCAATGTCCGGCCAAACTGGCATGGTCTGTCCGGCTATTTGGTTTGGCGACCTGGCAACCCTATATACGTGTGTGTGATAATGTAGTGAAGAACATACATTTTGTATGGCAAAAAAATTCCTCATGGGGGGGGGGTGTTATGACCCCTCTAACCCCCTCCTTGGCTACGCCTCTGTTCAAATGTATATCTAAATATACTTTTCCACATTTAAAAACAAAGGTCATTAAAAATTTATTTAAGTGTTCTAATTAAATATCTGAAGATTGTTGAAAGAGATGAGATCTGACAGTGTCCAGAAGAATTTAAGTTAAATTCTATTTAAAGAATAAGTTTGTCCACAAATAGTCACATTCGAGTCATGATCATACAAAAACAAAACATAAAAAAGTAGTTTTGCAAGGAAATTTTAGTACCACAAATTAATAACATTGGGGCGCATGCTCTATCGTGTCAATATCAAAGAACGCAAATGAATGGACCACCGGAAAAATATTACGAATAAATTAATTCAGACTCTCACAAACGAACAGCATCTTTTAATTCCACTTAAATGTTTTAAAAGATGTTTTAATTGAGTAAGATTCATCTGATAATGGAGTATATCTAACGCACGCCTAGTTTTAATAGATAAACATTACACATACGATGCTACAATACTGTAAAGTTAATATCTAAAAAGTTAAAACATTATAATTTTTACGCAAATAATAACTATCTACCACTTAAATAGACTTTCTTTTGAAAAATGTTTTAAAAGTACTTCTTTTGCTTTTAATTAAAAGATGTCAAACTTAAACTAGGGACGCATTGCAGTTAATTATGGTGAACAGTCAATATATGCACATACGCACACAATCTTGTTAAAGTTACCTCTTTTGAGATTAATCCGCTTGAAGCGTCAACTTAATATGCTGAAATTTAAGACTTTTTACAATAAAAGCAATTAAATATAAATAATAAAGCTAACAAGTGCTTTACAAAGGGGCGAGAATAACTGCTTCCTTTTCAAGAATGAGATGCATTTTCACTAAGGTGACCATACGTCCCGTTTTGAACGGGACAGTCCCGTGTTTAGGTGGTTTGTCCCGTTGTCCCCAAGCACAGCTTCGGGACACCGTAATGTCCCGCTTTTAGAAAATGTCCACTGCAATGTCCCGTTTTTAGGAAGAGAGCAACCCACGGTAACGATTTCGACAAAGGCCGCTAAAAATCTAAAATCAACCAACGGCAGTGCCTTTAAAAAAAAAAAAAAAACCTGAAATCCCTCCCTCCCCTATCGAGACACAAAGAAAATGCCGGGGGATGTATTGTTTTTGTGTTTGTTCTTTTAAAGCTCTTTTTTTTTTTTTAACTATTCTTTTCTTGCCCTATTTCTTATAGTATATGTGTGTTTTAGCAAAGTGTTTTTTTTTTTTTTTTTTTCATTTTATTTTGATATGAACATTAACACAAGCTTGTTTGCGCGTTTTCTTATAACAACTAAAAGATACCCAGACCTGTAAATTCAGTCTCCTTACACAAACAGTAGATGTCCCGTTTTGAGGAATAAAATAAATACACTATTGTCAAAAAATAGTAGATGTCCCATTTTGAAGGAAAAAATAAATGGTCGCGTTAATTTTCACTCACTTACACTAATATATACTTTTTCTTTTTCTTTTTTTTTTTTTTTTTTTTAAGCGTATCTGAAATCTATTATTTCGTTCAAATATGGACCGTACAACTTACTATTCTCACTTCGATTAAAATTCTTATCTTTCTTTCTTTTTTAAGAATGCAACTGGCAACACTTAAAAAAAGAGTTCAATCTACGGGCGATAGCTAAGCAGCAGGACGTGACGCACAAAATAAAAATAATTTGAACGCTTGGTGTTGGAAAGGTGAAGGAACAAACTTAGCTAAAAATAATCGAACGATAAACTATTTTATAGTACTACTCGACGCCCCTGAGACAGAAAAAAATTCCTCACATATTTTTAAATCGCGATAAGATAAAAATAATACTAATCATCGTCAACTATAATGGAAAATAATTAGGAATGAAAACTAGGAGTTTGTCGTCTTCGCAAAACAGCTGCAAAGCTCTGTCTCGTCCCTAAAAATCCCTAGCAATAATAAAAAAGCCTGTCTCGTATCGTATAGCAACTGTAAATCTCTTTCTCGTCTCGCATTCATCCCTAAGGAGATAATAAATTTGGTTTTAAAAGCTCAGTCGTTGAAAATACTAAAAAATTAAAAAATAATAATAATGAATCCACTCCCAGGATTTACAATTAAGGCACACAAAATATGCAAAAAGACACATAGATGTCAATCTTACAAATGTTTTTTTTTTTTTTTTCCCCTTCCAGATTTTCGGAAAGACGGTACGTTTCACGTCATTAAAAAATACATGGGACCATGGGACCACTGGCAGGGTTTTTACAGATGTACGAGTTTTTATCAGGTTGTAACGAAAGTTTTCCGCCATATCTGCCTGAAATACTAACTTCTAACTCCTTAGATAACTGTTTTTGAACTTTCGGTACCAAACCTGCACAGTGTCACACGATACAACAATAGTACTTAAAGCTGTACTCATAATTCGTTGATATTCTGTAGCTGACTTTTTGCAACACAACTGGAAGTAAAGGATGGTTCTAATCCTCTAGAGTGATAGTTCCATTTGAGACACCTTATACATAATGATAACTATATTTTTTACAGATTTCACAACACAGTGTTATAAAGTAAACCCCTTTCTTTCAAATGCCAAAAATCGTTTGACAAAATATGAGCCAATACGCCAACGAGAACTGTATGCTGACGATGTTTGCGGTGGCGGGAAACTTTCGTTACAACCTAATATTTCCCTGGTTTCCATGCTCTTTCCCCCTCACTTTTTATTTGTATTACACTCCCCCCTCCCCTCTTTTTAAACTTTTACAATTCCTATTTATGCCCATGCTGTACGGAAAATGCCGACGAAATTTACTACAATATTTTGAGTAGATATTTAAATGAATTACCCGAAGAAGATGCAGCGCTTTTATCCTAGTTCGTTTACTTGTAAAAACTCTTAGAAAATTGGTCGAACGCAGCCCACTGTCAAGAACAATAATACACACATAAATCGTGCTATTTACTGCTTTAGGACACATTTAGGCATACACAGTTTAGGATAAAATTCTCAAATTTTGTGCATAAACTCATTAGTGTATGAGCACATTTTAACAATTTCATTTATTTATTTGGTGGGAAGGTCGTATAACAAATTTAAAAAGTGTCACTTTTCCCGAAATTAAAGAGATGAATTTTTTCTTTGCGCAGTCGTTTGTTTTCCAACCTTATTTTAAACATTTTTTCTAATTTATATCGTCCACTACTAATGGATTTGGATAAGAATTGAAGTTTTGTTTGAGTAATTTAACTTCAAGCTTCACTTCAACAGCTCGTACCCCACCCCCAGCCAAAAAATAAAAAATAAATGTATGCTAGGACTCTCATCAGAGCCTGATTACTCAAAAGGCTCGAGAAGCTTGAGCTTCCCCTGAGAATTTGAAGAGGGGCCCCAGAAATGACTGAAAAAGGAATGCAAATTAAACATTTTGTTTTCAAGTGATCTTTTAAGTTATTGTAAAGGTTTTTAATGAAGAAGTGGAAGGCTATTTTTAAGATTTTTTAGAAGTCTTGATACTCCATGTCGCAACATTGCTAAATTAGTTCAGTTTGCGATGTTTTTACCGGGGACATCTGCTCCAGTTGAGAGAAAATTTTTTTATGATGGGAACATTTGGTTGGTAGAAAGGGGTAAACTTTCAATATGTAATCTTAAACATTGTCTAAATGTCAAAATTAATTCTAAACTTCCATGTTGTGATTTTTATGATGTCATCAAAACGAACAAAGAATTTCTGAAAAAAGCCCCATGTCTTATGAAAAATATACGACTAAATAAATAAAATTTAATGCTCCAGTAGTAAGGTAATGTTTTAGTTTACTTTTTAAAGTCCTTTAAAAAATACTGTAAAATCTCATTACAATGAAATAAACTATTGCGAAGATTAATGAATAACATATTTTTATCAAAGGAAAATTTCAAATTAATTAATAAAATGTTTTTATCAAATAAAATCATTCACAAAAAAGGGGAGGGGGGGGGGCTGGAAATGAGACAAAGCTTCCCCTCACTTCAAAGGTTAATCGAGCCCTGACTCTCATATCTCGAAGTGCCACCATATAGGTTTACTGTTAATAAAACTGCATAGTGGACTTTGTGAAGAGGTATTTTGAAGTAATCACCAACACTGATATCTTTTTAAAGCTGCTCAAGAGTCCTTAGATGCCCGTAGTAGTTTTAAAATAAAATAAAAGCTAATAGTCTGTATAAAAACACAGCGTCGTACACAGGATTAGTGAATCCGGGTTATCTGACCTTAACCTGTCTTAACTTGAACAAAGTATCGCCCATATATCAACTCCAAACATATGATTACCATTAAGCAAATTATCGCCATATGCTTCCTAGAAGTATTTAAGCTCAATGAATTCTCTCTTGATTCCCATTTAGAGCCCACGCACTTCGGGAAAAAAACGAGCTACACTTTTCATCACTTTCTGACAGGCATTGTATTTATTTGTTTTGAACGTTTTTAACGTTACGATAAGATTAAAAGTCGCCGGGCAAACGGGAACTGGTGCTAATAAGGAAGACGGTATCCGCTTCAACTCAAAACTTTCAATACCTTACATAAGCGTAAAGTTTTCAAAATTATTGGGGGGGGGCTGGGCCCCACAACCAAACATATTCACGTCAGTGGCGTAGCCAAGGGGGGGGGGGGTTAGGGGGGGGTCATAACCACCCCCATGAGGAATTTTTTGCCACACAAAATGTATATTCTTTACTCCCTTACCATACACCCGTATACATATATGTGAGTTGCAGAAGTCGTAACCCCCCCCCCCAATGAAAAATTTCTGGCTACGCCACTGATTCACGTACATATAACTTACTCATAGCTGCCAACTACTACGGAATATAATTAACCCCTTTTTCTACATGATTTTTCGGCTTAAAATATAGCAAAATTTTTGTGCTGCGCGCGCGAGCTGGTTACTATTTTGAAAAAAATAAGTAAAAAATATACTGTTAACAAAAAGTGGTTAATTATATTCCGTAGTTGTTGGCAGCTATGACTTACTATATATAAGTGTAAATTATTGGAGGCGCTCGAGCTCTATGGGTCCATAGAATTCTACACCTATGTAAGGTAAGTATCCATGTTAGTATCTTCCTACCATGTTATAAGTTAAAAATAGTAGCAAAGTAAAAAATCCAAAGGAGGAAAAAAAACATTTTCGATGAGATTGTGCATTTTAGACACATCTGAACTTTTTTTCATTTCATACTTTACATAGCATAATCTGATTTTAATTAATCAGACCCTGGCGGGGGCTGCCTATAGTAACATTGCGTGTTACGTGGCGTCATAATGAATACTAAATCATGATTGAAATCAAAAGAAAATTTTTTAAAGTACAAGTAAAGGTTTTTTTTAAACGTTTGTAAATGGCGTGAATACTTTTTTTTATGTTAGTATAAATTAGTTTTCTGTATTGAGTGGTAAATTATTGGGTGGGCTCAGCCCCTATTCACAATTTATTGGGGGGGGGGGGGGCTCGAGCCCCACGGGCCCATATAACTCTACGCCTATGATACCTTAACAACAAGAACAGTTTTAAAAAATAATTAAAAAAAAACTGGTGTTAAAAGGTAAAATTAAATAAAAACTAGGTAGAATAACGCACATTGAAAAGATACTTAGGAACAACGATAGTTTCGGGTGGTACAAAAGCTCCACTCTTCTTCAGTTTAAAAAAGCCACGATCCCAAGAAGCAGAAGAATTAGAACTGAAAGCGACTCTCGAAATATTCAAAATTTGATTCAATTTCGAAAAGACTATGTTTTTCAAACTTTCTGACTGTATGGGGGGGGGGTGAAGAATCCCCCCCCCCATTTGAAGAAGTGTGGTTCTTTTGTACAATCCAAAGCGATCGTTTTTAAGGAGTATCTTTTTTTTTGTGTTATTCTACAAAGTTTATACTTAATTTCAACGCCTTATTTTCATGAAATCGGTAAATAATGCACGGTCACACTTCTTATGGAAACTACAGTGAAACCAGCCAGCTTACTGAGCTTTTATTAAGGTTCAAGATAGTTCAATTTCTTCCCCCCCCCCACCCCCCCCCCCCCCCTCTTTACAAGTTCTGGTTTATTTCCTTTTTTACAAAACTTGTTAACATTTTCCAACAAGGTTGAAAAGCGACAAAAAACACTCAAAATAAACTAGTGTTTAAGAGATAAAATAGTTAAAACGACAGTTTTAATTAGGGGGTTTATTAAGGGTTGAAAAGTGTTTATGATTTCGGTTTGCCTGTCTGTCCGCCCATGCTCTAGCTGCCGTAAATAGGCATCCATCACTGCGAAATTTATATGTTATTCCTGTGTACTGTACCATGTACCCTTATTGAAAAGGGTGTATGTAGAACTTATAACTGCTTTACAGGAGCATCTACAAGAATTCCAATACAACACGCTCTATGGGTAGTCATTGTTTCAAGCTTATTTAAGAGACAACCAATTTCAAGCAAAAGAAAATTGATATATGTTATGGAGAAATAAGAAATAAATCTATCCATCGAAAATCGTATGTTTATATCATTCATAGTTCTTTCACAGGAGCAGTCAACAATTTCCAATACATTACGGTCTATATGCAGTTCCAAGCATAATTCAATAAGCACATACAGATTACACCTGCTTACGGGCTAAGCTTTCTCCCTCTATTTCTCGTGCCCGTAATACCGCCGGGCAATAGTGTTCAAATGTTATGAGCCAGAAAGATAAGAGCATTTCAGTTCTTATGCACAGATGTTTTTTTATATTTCATTTTACATAACAGATGACAATACTAGACTATCTTTAAGGTAATTCGGAGACAGTTTATTTTTAAATAGAGGGTAGCAGCATTCAAATAAGTGTATTGGTGATATCCATTGAGCAATCTTAACTCTTTTTTTTTTTTTTTTTAACTTATGTTCAAAGAAAACTTTACAAATATTTATTCATTTTACGAAGTCAGTTTAATAAAATTCTCCTTTAGTTTTTAAAACCTATATTTTCAATTATTCCCTGCTTACTACAAAACACACATTTAGTCACATTAACCCTGAATGTTGGCTTTTCCTAGAAATTTAACTTTTTTTTTTCTTTCGCGCTAAAAAAAATTGACCTGAAAATGAATACATATATTGTACACGCACTTATTTTTATACATTTTTCTGGACTAAAAAATGGGCACTTTCATGGCCGTTTTCTTGAAAATAATACGCCCGGTAAGGAATTCAAGGATGAAAATAACATTTAAAGTTGTTTTACAGTGTCTCGCAAAATTACACGATTAAACATATACATCTGTTTGGGGGTTATGACTTCACAATCAACTTTCGAAGGAATCTTACTTACTACACCAGACGATATCGCCCCTCCCACCCTCAAATAACTCCGCATGCTCCTTATGGCAGAATGTGTATACCAAATCACGAAAGCAGGTGGAATATGAAAGTTGGCACGATTTCCACGGGGAAGCAAGATTGCAAATGCTTGATCTTAACCATGTTTTCTTGAATAAACATCCATCTTACTCATCGGTTTCATCACACACAAACTGTGCTGAATAGTTGTACAGGACTTGGCGGCAGGTGTTCAGAAATGAAAGAAACACGCGCTCTCCGAACAGGTAAGTAACAGCGGCGCTAGGTATAAAATGAAAAATAAATAAATAAATCTAATATTATTCTAATATTTATATTTAGTGATATTGCATTTATCATAACTAGCCGCCAAGCCGGCCAGTTTCGCCGCCTCATATACCTTATTGTTCTTCATAATCAGTGCAGTGTTGACTGAATTTCTGGACTCACTTCAATGAAAATCGTGTTTCGTTGTTTTAATAGTATTTGTCATTCAATTTATTTAGGTTGGGGTTGCTACACCTTTTGGGTGCCATCCTAAAAGTCGATGTTGAAACAGAAAATGGCTAAAATGTGCTTTATTAGCCGTATGCATGGTGACATTTTTTCAGATGGGCAATGAATGCGCCACGTATTGTGAATTCGATTAGTTTTAAAGCTGTGAAAAAGTCCGAAAGATCTTGCATTTTTGTGTAGCCGCGAGCAGTTCAGTGTCTTAGCGCCTTCTAATGGAAATAAGGATTATTTTTACAACTATAATTCTGCTAACATTACAAATAATTATTAGGTTCAAACATACGAGCATAGTTTATACTCAAGTAAACCAATATATATATATATATATATATATATATATATATATATATTGAATTCTTCCGATATGCAATGGAAGAATTGTTACAAATATCGAAAGTTCGAACTGCAGTAGTGTTGCCAAACAAAGCCCTGAAGTAAGCAAGAGCAGTTTTTCCAAATAGGTAGAGAGAAAAATCAATGAAAGACCCACTAATGAAGATAAAAAAGGATAGAAATTCGAATTTCCCGAGGTCATTCGCAAAATGAAACACAGGGCGGCAATCCGAACATCCCGTCCGCAAAAATGCTCCAAAAATCGACTTTGTCTGCTCAGAAGCTTCTAGGACATTTTCAGAGGCGGATCAAGCCTATTGGAGACAGCTGGCGGTAAAATTATCGGGCTCCCTAAGCCCAAGTTGCATCCATGATTTAGTATATTAAGGGCACTATCAATTTTTTCCGTGCAGGAGGAGCACTGAGCGCTTTCACTCAATTGCTTTAACAATAAAATTAAACTCATAAAAAAAAAGATAAAAGAATTTATGAAATTCTAAATTTGCTAACTTACACATAATTAAAAAAGAAACTTTATTCAACTGCTTGAAGTACTTTATACGAACTTGCTTCTTACTTTATCTTTTGCAAATGCATCAATAATTTTTTGATTCCTATCTCTGCCAAACTTTTTTCCTTTACTAGCAGTCCCGCACGGCGTTGCCCGTGACCCATTAAGTTATGCGATTTACAAAATCTGGCATGTAAACTGCAACTCCAGATTAGTACTCTAGGCCGCAATTATATAACAGAAGGTGCAGATAATGGTTCCAGAGTTTCAGGCACGTACTTACAAACGCACCACTAAAGACAACTCACTGCCGTGGCCATCACATATTTCTCCCCGAAATATCGTGTAATTTGCATTAAAATTGCTGGAGTTATTAAATATTTCATCCAATTAAACAAATTATCTTGTAAAATCCACAATTTTCGATTTGAATTTCTGAAAATTAGGAAATTTTAGGTCATTAAACGTATTAAATACCATAAAAAAATTTCATGAAAAGGCCCCATTAGGAAAAACGCGCCAAATAAAGAAATATCGCCAAATTTGGCGCTAAAAATAAGTCGCCAAAATTAGGTTTTCGAAGACCTACGACCCATAGAACCCGAGATTTCCAGAACATTACATATCAATGCAACAAAAAGCAAAATTTAACTATTTAACGCATAGGATACGAATTTTAAACTATTTTAAACCCCAGAACAGCGGGTTGCTCCCAAAATTCGTAACACAGGGTAAGAAAATTTCCGTTTTAGAACGGTTTTTAATTAATAATTAAAAAAAGTAATTAAAATTCTGATTCTCAGGTGCACATTATCGGCATTCATGGGCTTATATATTCAAATTTTCAGAGTTCTGTGTGCAGTAGATTTGTCTGGAGACCGCACACAGACAGATTTACAAACATTCATTTTTATTATTATAGAGATAAATAGATTTGGCGTAAACCTGATGAAATTTTCGTGCCATTTCATGCTTCTCAAATGCAAACGATTTGTTTTATTAGTAGCATTCGGGCGAAACTCGCCAAGCATGGCAACGTAAAAAACGGTTTTTTACTTTTGCGGTTACCACTCACTTCAAGCATAAATCTTTTCATGAGGCCAAAGTTCGCCAAACATGACGATCTAAAATCGGTTTTTAATTAATAATTTAAAAAGTAATTAAAATTTCAAAATTCTGAGCCTCAGGTGTACATTACCGAAGGAATGGGCTCATATGTTCGAATTTTCAGAATTCTGCGTCCAGTAGTTTTTTCTGGACATCGCACGCATGCAGATTTTCAGACATTCATTTTTATTGATATAGATTGGCGCAAAACTGACTAAATTTCCGTGCCATTTCATGTTTTCCAATGCATGCGATTTTGTTTCACAGTATCATGCTGGCGAAACTCGCCGAGCATGGCATCCTGAAAACGGTTTTTAATTAATAATTAAAAAAGTAATTAAAATTTTAAAATTCTGATTCTCAGGTGCACATTATCGGACTCATGGGCTTATATATTCAAATTTTCAGAGTGCGATTACGACTAGTTAGTTACAGGTGGGCTCTCGGCTGAAGGGCGGGGTGTAGAGATCACAGTTGTGTTCGGGCTCGATTATGTTTGATTTTAATTTGCACAAAAAGGCAAAATTTATGATATTCTAGCAGTGAAAAAATTGACTTTTATATATCT
>JAWZYV010011352.1:655000-810389 GCA_038373885.1 Cheiracanthium punctorium | reverse complement strand
CTCTAGATCAAGATTTTCTCAGTTTTAGTTCGAAATGGCCCCCCTTTCGATGAAGGCACCCAGACATTGTTTACTGTGCCACGCCGCCCCTGCTCAGAGCTTAGAATTAAAACAAATAAAATTTGTTCATATCAATCACAGAAAAACATGTTAAGAATGATCGTAAAAACAAAAGCACTGAAGAGCAATTTCATTAAATATGGATACTTTAAGTAGCAACTTTTTTTAAGACTTGAAAATTCAATTTAGTTTATCATTTTTGGATTTTTCTTTAACCTTCATTTAATCTCGTCATTTTTAAGCATCTTTTATTTAAACACTCCAAGGAGTAGCTTGAAAACGAGCAAAAATATTTTTCTTCATATTGCAGCTGTTTCAACCCAAAATTAATGATACTAAAATTATAAACAAAAACTATATGTAAAAATAATTTATTTCTTCGCAAAGAAGTTAACTTTTTGACAGTGACATGAAAACTGGCGACTCACGTGAGCTTTAATTATGTTGGTCCAGAAATTAAATGATTCATTTTTAAAACATTACACACTATCAAAAGTACGGATTATCAAACATTTAATGATTGTATTATCTATCAGATTAATGAGAGAACGTAGGATTTGTGTATCATTCTGTTTTGAGAAGTGTAATAATTATCAATATCTAGTAATTATTTATATTGTAAATTTAAAAAATTGAATCTGTATTAGTATGATTAGTGATAGTAATTATTATTTAGTTTATTTCACATTTTGGGGTAAAAAGCATATTTCTTGGGAATAGTATTTTGTTTATATATAAGGAACGTACAAGGACGTACAAAACGTATATATAAGGAACGTACATTCTTCGTACGGAAAAGATCAAATACATGGATCATCTGGATTAATTGTGACTTAACTCTGTCCGGAGAATCAAAATATTCGCATTTTCAAAAAGAACTTAAAAATGATCATATGAGTTCTACTAAAAAGAAATCTTGCTAAAACATTTAATAATTCCCTTAGTGGTTAAATAATTGAAGCAGATAAATAAACCATTAATTAATGTGAACTTATCATGCATTTTAAGAGAAGAATTTACATACGTATTTAATGAACAATATGTAAATACATATGTACTTACATAATACTGTAAAATTTATACATTATCACGAGTTAATGCAGTTTAAGAAATCTGAAAAATATTTTCATATGTGAAAGAATTATAATTGAAGAAAATCTAAATAAAAATTGCAACCTTTGAAGTTGAATAAATTTCATGTGTTTACTTTTGTAAGCACAAAATCGAGGCATGAACCAAAAACAAAGATGCATATAGTAAGAGCAAGCATGACGCTGTTTTGGGCCTAATATGGAAACCTTTTATCTGGCTCATAGCAACAAACAGGCGACAAAATACAGGTTGAGAAAAATTGATTTAAATATTTGCACCAGTTGGCACTGGAAATGGATTCTGTTATTAATATATCCCTTTAACACCCACCCTGTGTTTGTGTTCTGTCAAGCCTAAATGAGGGGCATCTACCTATAGGGGAGGGCGGCTTGGGCGGAGGGCTTTTTAAGGGAGTCTAACGCATATTCACGTAACATCTGGAGGAACTCGCCCAAAATTCGGCAGCAACGCGAGGAGAAAGAATTCCGAACCTGCACACTAAGACGCTTCCCAGTGCTCGGCTTTTTATAAATTCGGCCATTCGTCGGCATGGTTGAATAGAAAAGAACGACTTGAACTACTGTAAATTCACACTTCAATGTATCCACTGCTTTTTCTTTTTAATGCTTTCTACTGGGCTCAAATTTCATCATGCTGTTATTCATTTTAACGAGAACTACACTCTTGTTACAAAAACTGCCCAGAATACAGATGTAGGTTTAAATGACATTAAATTATGCAAAATATCGGTATCGGCCGATACCATAACTTAAAAGTATCGGTATCGGCTATTTCTGAAAATGAATTTTTAGGTAAAGTATCGGTATCGGTCATCGGCGAAAATATGGTATCGGTCGATCCCTAAAAATCAGAAAACGTTGAGAATGCTACAAGCATTTTTACAAGAATGACCTCCAGATTTATACGATGCACAAATACTAGCTGCCGATTATGTATGACGGTTACTAAAATATTGAAAGTATCTCTTTACAAAATAGATATAAATACCTTTTAAAGTATACTTAAAATCATAAATAAAACAGCAAAACTTTCAATATTTAAATAAATTTAAGCGCAGATAAATATCATTATCCAAACAACTACAGAACTAGCAAAAGGATAACAATCCTAAATAAAAGCCCTTCAATATAAACCTCTTTTCACAGCAAACCTCAGAAAGAAAGAAGAAAAGTGCCCTCCCTTCATTTCTTTATAAATCTCGGGCATTCCTTTTTTTGTTGATAACAGTTATTACGGCAAGACTTTCGTAGTTCCGCTGCTTCTCGAGCACAATATCCACCTAAATTATTATTATGAGTGCCAGGAAGTATGCACGGGAAAGGAGATGAAACTATTTAGTACAGGCGGTCGATTTTGAGTTGTAAAACTGTGCAGTGCGGTCTTAATGGTGAGTAAATTGACTGGAACGTGATGGGGAGGAATGAAAGAACGTCCAAACTGGGTACATGGACATTCCACTTTTTTTTAAAGCTTTATCGTTAGTTGAAGACTCTAAATAGAGAACATTTTAGAGATATTATGGCCTGAAAGTGGAATTTTCTCAGTTGAAGGTTACACTTCGCTTTTCAAAGAGATTGAATGATTAAATATCATATGGAGGAGATAGGGCAGATCATTTCTTTGAATTGCAGGTTCTAGGTTTTTTTTTTTTTTTTTTTTTTTTTTTTTTTACTGTAGATACATTTTTATTTGGATTAGAGACCCATTTAAGGCAAACTATCTGTCTATTTACTTTGACTTTAGTTGTATTCATTTATTTGATTCCCATTTACTTTAAACTTAATTTATGGTCATTCTATTTTAAATTAATCTTGTAAAAGTGTAATTTGAGGCCGAATTGCATTAAGATTCGTTGACATGTATTTAATGCCATAAATATAATAAATTTCCGAGTTGTAAATTACATAAACAAACTACAGAAAATCTGTAATTTTGATTAAAGTTACAGTCGACAATTACAAGTATAAATTTGTTTTAGGTAACAACGAAAAGATGCTTTTGATATTTTTACAAATTAGTTCAATAAATTTTCACTGGTTACAAAATCCATATTTGCACGTACAAAGAAAAAAAAGAAAGATGTGAAAAAAAAAAAAAAAAACACTGAAATTGCAACACTTATTTTACGAGTAGATTAATGAATCGAAAACTTGATAGCAGAAAGACTTTTTGTGAAATCTTTCTAGTGTTTCTTAATAGAAGTTTCTATTCTGCTACATCTTCAGTCAGACAACCCACGCTATCTCCCGAGATAGCGCCAATTTATTTTTATCCTTATAAAGTTGCTTAAATTTTACTGTTAGAACATGCATAACTCACTGATATTCTTATAACTACTTGCACCGCCATTTTAATCGTCTAAATTTTATCATCAATTCTGCTGACTTGAATCACTTTCGAAATCGCTCTGTAGCTAGGTAAAATTAAGATGGAAACCCACACGCCCAGATGTTTAAATATTAACTTGTACTATTTATCTCCTAATACTTTTCATCTGACGCTGCTCCATCTCTGGAAACAACGTTTTAAGATGCATGCAAACCGAAACGCCCGATGTTGTGTAAAGAAATGCAGAGAATTACTAATGATTCCGAACCGTATTTAAATTCATGTCATTTTGAGCCGTGCACGCTCTATCCTGTTCGCTTAATTTTAAAGAAAAACATTTCGTCTGGAGGTTAAGTCAGTCACGTTCGGATGTTTAAAGTAAACGTAAAATCGTTTTATTTTCTTGGGAGAAAACTCAGTAATGAACTTGGCTAATTGGAAGAATTATTTGTCTGTACTTGTATGTATTTCCATAATGCGCCTTACTTTTATTGGAGATAATTTGTTTTACAATAAAATAGAATGGGCATGCTTTTCTTCTTTCGATTTTCGTTTTCTGAGAGTATAATACCTACGTTCGTGAGAATAAACAAAAGTTTGAGTAATTATTTGCTTTTAAATATGCGGAAGAACATTTTGACAATTTAAATATATTTTTAAAACTAAATTTTAATTTAATAAACATGAGGTTACTTCCAAAAAAGACATAAAAAGTCTGCTAGCATTAACGATACATAGTTCTTTATTTGTGAAAAGTAACAAGCAATGTTGCATTTAACTGTGTCTTTGTTTTTAAACATTTTTCTTTGAGAACATCATTCCTGAGCATTTTAAATGTACTTTATAAAAAAAAAAATATTGCATTCAGTAAAAATATAAAAACTTGTTTTTAAAAATACATCGCTAGTTTAAGCCTATTAGTCTCGAAAATGTAAACTGTTGCAAAAAGTATCTTCTTTTAAGATTATTTCCGTCTACTCATTTTAACTTTTGTATACATTTATTTTTATAGTTCACTTATTTATTTCAACTTTTGTGTAAAGGAATTGTTGATTATATGCAACTTAAGTAAGCTATAACATGAAGAACGAATACAAGAAAAATTTAAAGCCATGAAAATTATACTGCAATATTTAAATTTGTCTTGTAATATTTAATACTGTAAGGTTATTTTTTTCTTCACCGCATCGTGCCCTCGTTCTGGAAGTGCCACTTTCTCATATAGTTTAGTTACCATAACTCAACAAATATTACGCTCGAACTTGCTTCTCTTAAGTTTGTAAAAACCATTGAGCTAATATTAAACGAATATCAGGCTAAATTCTAAGTATTTCACTTGCTTTCAGTTATTTTTTTTTTATTAATTACATTACATCTCACTTACGGTGTCTTAAGGTAGAAAATCATTGAAAATTTTTTCTTCTCTCTCTATCTCCGGGGTCCTGTTAATAAGACGGACAAAAGAAGTGTTTAGTTGATATTGGGTATTTCGCTGTCATTTTTTTTAAATGTAGTATGTCTAACATTGTTTTTTCTGTTGTTGCTCATCCGTCACCAAGACTAGCAGGACTAAATGAGGTCCATTACATTCATTGTACAGCTGCGGAAAAAAAAGTCCCACTTGCTCTTTATTTCGCCGTCGTTCGTCGTACAGCAAAGTTATATATACCATTCGTTTGCAAATAACGCATACTTTAATTTACTATTCGGGGTCGTCTTCATATTTAATTCTGCACCGACTTAGTTTTTCTCAACGGCAACCCCGCATTTTGACTTTCTTAAACGAAAGAAAACCTTCAAATTACCCTAAATATAAATTTTCACCAATTTTCTACGATAATTTCCGGAGATATTGCGAATTAATTTTTGCGAGTTTTTAAGGGACTTTCTGCAAATTGAAAAGCGCTATTTGTAGGTTCCGAACTTTTCGCCTTTCACTAATTTCGTTCGCGAGAGTTAAAAGAAATTAATATTATTTTCAAGGAAATATTGTTTCCATCTCTCTTAAAGTTTTTTTGTGCTGAGAATATCAAGGGTAGAAATTAGAATATTTAGTCTGTGGTCCAAATGACCCGTGAGTTCATAACTTCCTTGGTTCGTACACATGATTTAAGGGAAAAATGCAAAATGACTGCTCACGATTTCGAAAATCTTTGTAATTTTGAAATTGTTAATGAGTATTTCCGTTGATGGTTCTCTTAGACAGGTGAAATGTTGGCAAGAGTTAGAGGCTGCTCTCTGTGCTCTTCTGACTACAAGCATGAATATTACTCAGCTAGGGTCGAACTTGAAGAATGATTTCCTGATATAAAATTTATTTGTTTGAATTTCATGTAAAAAACGCAATTACTTTTTTCCCGACCCAATATTATCACTGTGTTTGTTATTTCACTTTCTTCATTTAATACTATCGTCTGCAATGTGCAATATTCTTAAGACTTTTGGCGGTATTTTAATTTATAGTTAGATGAAAATTTAGACAGTAAAACGGGATTTTGAATGTTTGATAAAGTATGGAGAAATCCAAAGACCTAATGTTTCCGATATAAAAAAAGGTCACATTCATACCTGGAAAGTTGAGGATGTTAGTTTTTCAGAAATAGGACGTTGTATTAGAAGACATACATCTACTGCATATAATTCTATAGCTGGAAAATATTTTATTTGGGTGAATATGGCAGCGGACGCAACAATACACGCTTTATAGAATCACCATCAAACTGTAAAAACCTCCAATTTATTTGCTTTAAAATTTGATATTTTTTTAATACTGGTATCTTTTACTGTGTTTTTGCACAAAATAAATCTAATTTAAGTTTATTTTATGCAATTTTCAAAACTTTTTCACTTAATAAATTTATATATGGTCCCTTAACTCGTGAAAATAACACATTTTATTTAATATAAATTAAAGTACTGAACGTAAAAATTTGAAATTTTGCACAGCCATGTAATATTACTTTCTGCATCTATTTCCATCGAAATTTGGCTAGGTCGCTATTCATAATTTTTTTTAATATTAATTTAATAATTCATAATTCATATTAATAATTTATTAAAAATCATAAAAACGTTAAATTATGTTTGGGTCGTTTAGTTGTAATAGTACGAATAAAAATCAGCTTCTTGCTATCAATTTTATATGAGATATGAATTGAAGTATGAAAAAATATTTTAACATAGGGGGAGGGGGATTTTGGGTGCTCATAACTCACTCATTTTCAGTCCAAATTTATTGAAAATTGGTGTCCGGGGTTAAAATGAGCTAAATTTTTCAAATATGAAGTGAAATCTAGGGGTTGCTTTTGAGAAAAAAAAAGTTGGTACAAATTTTAATATGTAGATGTCCCCTTATGCTATTCTTATGCATAGCAAATTAAAGTGTACGTCAATCGTAAACGATTGGTATCTGTAACTTTGCTGTACGACGAACGACGGCCGAAAGAAGTACAAGTGGGCCATTTTTTCCGCAGCTGTACATGCTAAATTCAAAAGGAATCCAGAACTAACAATGGATTGTCAGTGAGATTGTGCCTAAAAATCCCTAGACACGCTTGTTAAAACCCGAATCCTTTATAAAAGCCACTGTTTCAGTAGTGATCCGACATTTATTTTCGCTGATTTTGAGGAAACTGGACAATAGATTCCTCGTCTAAAATCTTTCATACTCTTACACATGCAGGACTAAAACTTTGCAATACGTAGAAGATATTCTAAATTTCAAAACTGAAATGTCCGTTCACGTTAACTCTTTCTTGGGATTAACAAATTTCTGCCAACGTTAACCTGACTTTCAAAATTTAGCCAGAACAAATCTAATTACGAGCATCGCGAACCACACCGAAAGCACACACACGAAGAAGAAAAAAAAAAAGTTTAACTTAATTTGAAGCGACCTCTCAGATCTTTCGCCACGTTAAGCTCAAAAGCAAAATGCATATTAATGTGGAGCTAAAATGGGTGTAACTGGACTTTTTTTCCTTGTCTGTGTGTACCAGTTTCACTTACGTATTCATTATATGTCACTTGGGACTTAATGTACGAAATTTTCACAAAGAGAATGTAAAACTGACGGTGTAGTGAGGAAAAAAAGAAAATCCTGTTTGGAGGTGAATCTGTAATATTCGAAGCAAAACTTATCAAGGATAAGTACCGTGTCCCAGCGCAGTTTGATTGTCTTGCGGATTCGCCAATTCATGCGTCTCACGCGAATATTTCGTTAACATTTAATATGAAAAAAAAGTAATAATAATAAATCGTGTTTTGCAGTGGTTAATCTCTAATATTCATGAACGCTATCGTCCGTTCTTCGGGATATATATATATATTATTTTATTAATACTCTCGCTCTCTGTTTCTGTGATAAATTAATGAGGCGTATTATGTTTGCTGAAGTATATCTTTTTTTCACGGTGTAGGGAATTTTTCCTGGGGTGAATTTCACGTTATATTTATTAATCTACTAAGTGAAAAAGAGATGTAACAGTTTTCCTCACACTCTCATATAGGCTATTATGAGCGCTTTTAAATATTTAATGAAACAGATATTTAAAAAATCGATAAGCTCTTGTGTTTTGCTTTGCCATATAGTTTATTTTATAGTTTATAAACAACACATAAGGTAATATCAATTTAAATCAAATCTTTTTATTACAGGTGATGCATTGTCGAATATCTTTCAATGTGTTCATATTTCCATAAATTATGTAACCACCTGAAATAGTATATTGGAATATTTTACTTAATTAAGAGGGAACAATCCTTTATTGTTTAATCAATATTGCAGAAATTTTACAGGACATCAATATCTTCGACTTAACGAAAAAACACATATATTTACAGGGCGTTTCAGAAAAGATCCCCAATTCTGAAATGACTTAACTGCAAAACAGAGAGACACAAATTCGGAATAATTGATATATTAGATAGACAGGTCTGGAATTTGTTATGCTCCAGTTTGAAGATATAATTCCGAGATTGGACATGAGATTGCCCTGCAGTCACAGAGCAGTGCCTTTTAAATAGCGTATGAAAGCGTGCTTTGGGAGCAGAGATCACATCACGTTATAATGATTTCGGCATAGCCACCTTTCACAGCAATAACATAATGCAACAGAAGTGCAATATTCAAATTCACTTGTTGCAATACTTGAATTGAAACGAATGCACATACCTCACAGATAAATTGTTAAAGCTTTTTCAGAGTTTGAGGTTTCTTAGGATAAACAATATTTTTCAAGTAGCCCTGAAAGAAGAAATCGCATAGATTGAGATTCATGGAATATGGAGGACAATCCATGCCAATGTCTGTAGCTCGGGAATAATTCAGAGCTCGGCCACTAACGTAATTATCAAAGAACTTCCCTTTACAAGTGTCAGCAGTGGAAAAAATGTACGGATGAACTTTCTGTACTTCTGAGTATTATTTAAAACTCCATGTACTTGTGCAGCTTATTAGACAATATAGGAACTACACTGCCCTCCAAAAGTTAAGGTACAACCTGTTTTTTCGAAGCTGACCATAAAAAAAAGGCAGAAACGAGAAAATTTGTAGTTTATTTGCATAATAGTAACGAATTTTACCAAAAAATATGCAAAAATGATAGTCACCACTTTTACTTTTAAAGAAATGGATACTTATATAAGAGTAGGAGAAAATGTGCAAAAACTAAACTTTTGTATCGTAGGCTGTAATTTTTGTGTGTGCTTGTTGATTGTAAGGGTTGTCGTTAATTTCATTCAAGACAGTCTAATAATGTTCAGGAGAAATCACTTACCTGATTCTTTACGGTGGAGGGCGGTCGGATGGATGGAAATGGGGTTGTCACAAGCTGATGCTGCTAGACGTCTCAATGTGTCTCGTAGTGTGGTCCAACGACTGTGGAATCAATTTCAAACCACAGATACAGTGTCTAGAAGACCTGTTCCAGGTGAACACGAGTTACGACACCTGCAGAAGACTGTTATCTAACACTTTCGGCCCGAAGAAGGAGAACCACTAATGTACCTCAGCTCGTTGCAGATCATTTTGTCGCATCGGGAAGAAGGATCTCAGCCACTACAGTACGAAGACACCTTCATAATGCAGGTATGCATGCAAGACGACCATTTGTGTGTGTTCCCCTGACAGACGGCACAGAAGTGCTCGTTTACGTTGGGCAAGGGAACATGTCTCCTGGACCAGACAACAATGGGCTTCTGTACTCTTCACTGACGAGTCCCAGTTTACATTGCAGTGCGATTCAGGGCGTGTACTGGTATGGAGAGAACAAGGCACCAGATACAACCAACCCAACGTTGTTGAAAGACACAGTTTTGGGGGTGATGGAATCATGGTGTGGTCAGGAATCTCTCAGTGCTTCACACTGACCTGCGTGTGTTCCATGGAGGAAATTTGACTGGTGTGAAATATCGTGACGAGATCTTTGATGCCTATGTTTGGCCATATGCTGCTGCTATTGGCAATGATTTCATTCTGATGGATGATAATGCCCGACCTCACCGATCTGTGCTTGTTGAGGATTATCTTGAAAGTCAAGGTTTGGGGCGAATGGAATGGCCAGCTCAATCTCCAGACCTCAATCCGATAGAACATGTTTGAAACTATCTTGGCAGACAAGTGGCTGCTTCAAGTCCTCCTCCACGATCGTTGCATTCAACAAATATTAGCGATATGCTGGTAATTAATTTTGTATGAGGATAATACATACTGCACTGCTCGTAGTTCAAAAATATATTTCCATTCATAGAAAGCTTTATAAGTACATTCCGTTTACTTTTCTGGTAAGTGCTGAAAAGCACTTGTACACTGTTCAGGATTCCAGAGAGTTGTTGGACAATTTACAAAATTATATAAAAAGTAAAACGTTATAAGTACGAATTGGGTTGGATGTCTGATTTACAAATTTGCTACATTTTCGTTTCCTATAATTTTGTACCAAAAAATCTTACAGATGGCACTAGATGTCAAGGACTTTCTTGAGAGATTTAGAAGAGCACAGTAGACATGACGACTGTGGGAGAGATTTGGTAAAGTGATTTTTCAACAGAACGGCTTACCTCAACATCGTTCGACGTCCGTGCACAATTACCTCAATCAACATTTCACAACCAGGCGGATTGGTCACGGTGGTCCACTTTGTGGCCTCCTTGATCGCCATATAGACCCCGCTAGGATTTTTTTAAACGTAAGATTACGTCAAAGATATTATATACAGAGCTACATATCCTAATGTAGAGGAACTCAAGCAGCGAATCACAGCTCCTGTTCATTCTATAAATCCTCAGATGGTTTTAGATACTTGGAAGGAAATCGAGTATTGTTTAAATGTTGTAAGAACCACCTCATCTCATACTGAAGTATCATATAGAAGTATCTCATACTGTTCCATTCTATCTCATACTCCCAGAAGTATCTCATACTCCCACTGCTACATCCATTTGTTATGTGTGCAATCAGTCATTTTAACGCCACTGTGTGTTTAATTTGTTTTAAATTTTATAACGTTTTTTAATTCTCGGGCACCCTGTAGTTTGTAGTTTGTAATTACAATAACAAAAACTTACCACAAGCTACAAAGTAACATTTCAATTTGAAGCATCTATTTTCGTTAATCATTCTGTTTTCGGTGAATATCTTTAACTGTGATAATTACGCTGCATGCAGTTTTAACATCAGCAGAATTACTGTTTTAACCAAAATGTTAAAACAATGTTGGTGGTGCTATAGAAATACATACATTAAGACATCAGTGTTAAGTTTATATACAGGGTGGTCATAAAAAGTTTCCCAATATATGTACCGCTGGCCGACGTTCTGTTCATTCAGTGGAGATGAGATTCCCCAGTTATTCAGGGGTATGCGTTCGAGATTGGGATTGTGCAAAATATTAGATTTTTCGAGGTTACTGCTACAGTGAAAACATTTCGAACTTTTCCTATAGCAAGAAACACTTTTTTTCTGCGAAAGTTTATCAGATCACTGAAAAACCATAAATGAGATTGAAGCGATGCGGTGTAACGAAAATTTGCGGAGTGAAAGATTTGCAAATAAAAGCACTATAAAGAATCAAAGTAAACATAAAGAGAAAGCGAACTGGCACAATTTGCATTAATTCACAGAAATAGACAGTAGAAATATTAGACTAATAATAGGGCACTTGAAATCTTTTGATTCTAATTAAAGCAATTTCTTTCTCCTCTCTTGGGCTATCATTATTTCTTTACAATTCTCTTCTTTGCGAAATGTTTTAAGCCGCAAATTTTCGTTATACGTGTATCCATCCAAAGCCATTTATGATTTTTCATTGAGCTAATTAATTTTCTCTGGAAAAACGTGAGTGTTGCAATTGGACGTTTTCAAAATTCTTTTATCTATACTCGTAACCACCAGAGCTCTATTATTTTTTACAATACCAGTCTCAAGCGCATACCCATGAATAATTATTTCTTAAATTTCATCTTGATTGGTTGGACGGAATGGTGGATAAAAGTATATACATCGGCGAAGATTTTCATGGCCACCCTATATTTATTACAATACCAGCAATATTACAATACTAGCAATATTACAAACCACCATACTTTCTCTTTTCAAAACAGTACAAAAGTTATTTTTGTAATCAACAAAAACATGCACATAAGTATAAAAGCTATTTGCACGTGAGTCGATAAATGATATGCCTATGAAGAAGAATGAAGTTTTGGTACAAATTGAAACTCCTGCCTATCTTTCTTATAAGTACTCTACTTTGTAATATTTAATTTTGTAATTACAATGGGGATTCATTGTCACGCAATAAAAGGCCAATGAAAACCCATTAAAAGAACTCATATCCTGTTCTTATGGATTTCAAATTAATTTTAATTTAAGAAATGTATACATTAATCAGTCAAAATAATAGTAATAATAATAATAATAATAATAATAATTGTTAGAGAGAGAGAGAGAAGGTGAGGAGAAGTATTGATTTTTTTTCCGGTAAAATAAAAATAAGCTACTTAACCTGAGGAATTTAAAGCTGAGTAAACAATAACTCGAATACACATATTTTTTTTTTATCTAAACACATCAAAATCTTTTTATGAGTTAGTAATCAATGTAAATATATTTATAAAAAAAATTATGAGTTTAAGCATAAAACAGAAAGGATTAAGAAATTTCAAACATTTTAATTCCTAACCGAATAAATTATTTTCTCTGTGAGTTCTGTAAGAAAAAAACAAAAATCCCATAAAAAAAACACAATAACATTCTTTTTTCTGTTATAAAATATTCTCATAAGTCAAATATCTTCCTCCCAATGAAGCGACTTGAACTTTAATTCTTTTACGGAAAAAAAGAGAAAAAACAGCAATTTTATCGAAGCAAAAAGTTAATAACCTACATTCTTTTAAAACACCAAAAAGGAGGGTTATAAAGAAGATTCATATTTTTGCACTAGCATTGCAATTTAGTTTCTATAATACATTCTTCCGATTACCTAGAATTCTTTACACAACTATGTATCTATTTTTTTCTCTTTCGGATTAAAAAAAAAGTTTTATATTTTTTTTTTCTTGTAGCTTTCCTTCAGATAATTTTTAGGTCTTAAGTTTTTTTTTTTCTTTTCTTTTTTTCCAAGCTCAAGAAATGGTGCGTGGTGATGTAAGAGGATTATGGGATACAACTTACAATGCTTTAAAAAATAAGGCGGATTTTTTTTTATTCTTATAATTGAATACTGGCAAAAAATCTTTAAAAAGAGAATATTTTAAATTTATTTTGATACTAAAAATAAACTTTTTATATGCTATTAATATTTTTTCTTCTTATGAATTAATAACTTTTTTTTACTTCAAATTAAAAACTATATTCATAAAAGAGACTTGAAAGCATGTTGCTTTGAGAAAAAGCGGTGCTTTAAAACAAAAGGTGGTAGTCATTTAATATACCAACGTTTCATCTAAAAAAAATCTGGAGTGACTCCACTCGACTTTCCGAACATTTACGATTAAGATCATTACCAAGCATTTAAATAAATTTTAATCGATTAATAATTCAAGCATATATACCAAATTCAAACTCAATCGAATGCACCGTTTAAACGCTTGCGCACTTTCAAGAATTTCTCCCCATATGCCATTATGCCATAATATAAAAGAAAGTTTTGTCGTAGCCCTGTAGGAGAACTATAAGTCCTATACACACCAAAATCAATACCGGTCTTAGGATGGTGGTTTATAACATGTATACCCAATTTGAGCTCAATCGAATGTATCGTTTAAACGCTAGCGCACTTTCAAGAATTTCCCCCGATAGGCCATAATGTAAAAGAAATCTTTGTCGTAGCCCTGTAGAAAAACTATAAGTCCTATACACACCAAAATCAATACCGGTCTTGCGACGGCGGTTTATGACATATATATCCAATTTGAGCTCAATCGAATGCTCTGTTCAGGAGCTATCGTGCTCACCCACATACACACACACACACACACACACACACACACACACACACACACACACACACACACATACACACATATATACATACATCTCGTAAAAATAGCATAAATGGATTCAGAAGCCCTCAAAACGTGTAAAAACACCAAAATCTCGAAGTCGAATTTTTTCATGATTACAATACTTTCCTTACATGGTACATGTTCGGAAAGTAAAAAGAAAATCTGTATATTCTTACATAACAATACGTATTCTTAAAGTACACGTAGGGTCATTTCGGAGCAGGCGGACCACTGGGTGAGTTTGACCAGTTATATATTTTCTTAATGCATCCCTCCATAGATTTCGCAACTGTCTCAGTCGGGCGTCGAAATATTAAATGTACCTGAAAGTAATGCATTATTTTTTTTTTTTTACATGAAATTCAAACAAACAAATTTTCAACTTGTATCCAAGTACAAAAAACTGTGCCTAAGTATAGGACTTATATTTGTTAAATTTCAAAGCGAGAATTTTATGGAATATATATATATATATATATATATATATATATACTAGCTGACCCGGCAAACATTGTTTTGCCATATAAATTATTCCTAGGATTATTTTAGTAGAAAGAAATGACTAACTTATTGTAAGTTTGTGAGGATGTGGTATATAAGTGGAAGAGGCACGGAGCTCTGTGAACGATGCTGGAATATAAAAATAACACAATACCAAACATTTGTATTTTTAATTCATTGTAATGCATTCTTTAAATTTATATATATCGCTAATTACAATAATTTTACAAAAAAAAAAAAATCAATCTCTTAACGGAATAGAGTGTACAATATTTTTTGTTACCCCACCTTTAGCTATTACAAACAAACTGGATGGTTTGCCCACTCGAGAGCATGCCACGTATAATTGTCCGTGTGAAAAACATGGTGTGCTCAAATCTAAGACACAAACAGACATAGTTTGGCCTTGAGACTTATTGATAGTCATTGCAAATGCCAATCTTATTGGAAATTGAAGATGTTTCAATTGAATTGGCACATCCGTGGGTATAATAGGGATCCGTGGTCGTAATATATTTTCCCCTCGAAATTTGCCATTTAAAATGACGGCTTCGACAACATTTTTCATTAGTATTTTAATAACTAATCGCGTGCTGTTACACAGCCGTGGTGGGTTCAAATTACGAAGCAAAATAAACGGAGATCCAACCTTCATTTGTAAGTTATGCGGCGGCATGCCTGGTAAATCTAATGAGTTTAAAAACTCTGCTGGATAATTCACACCTTCAGTGGCATCGCAAACTGTATCAATAGATTTGTATGACACTAACTCTCCTGTCAATAAATGTTGTATTTTAAGATTCAGTTCGTTGACGTCTACATTTTTTGCTGCTAAAATTGCTCTTTCTGCCAGCCACTCATGATTAATATATTGTGTATGTACATCGGGAAATATCTGGTCAATGAGAGCATCTTGCGAATCAGTAATTGTGCAGAAATCGGCCGGTAATTTTATGCATCCAGTTTCATCTACAGTAACTTTTCCATCGCCGATATTTAACAGCTGTTTTGAGAATGCCCCAGCGGATAGATCTCGAAGTATTTGAACGCGCATATTTACTTTCAGCTGTAATTTTTCAACATTACGCCACAGTGGCGATGATTTTAAGCAGGCGTTGATTTCATCAGCATACGTTGAACGTGGGATGACGGGAAGTGTTTGTCTAAAATCTCCTGAAAGGAGTACCAGAGTGCCGCCAAATAGTTTGTCCTTGTTTTTAAGATCTTTCATTGTCCTGTTCAACGCCTCAAGCGAATGTTTGTGTGCCATAGTGCATTCATCCCAGATGATAATTTTACACTGTTTCAGCACTGTGGCCATGGGCGATTCTTTTTTTATGTTGCATACTACATCTGGGTTATTTTGAATATTTAGTGGTAGCTTAAATACTGAATGAGCTGTTCTGCCTCCATCCAATAAAGTTGCCGCAATACCAGACGATGCAACGGCCAATGCGATGCCATTATTCGATCGTATTTCGGCTAGGATTAGCGAAATAAGGAAAAAAAAAAAGAATACACCTTGCCCTGCCGAAACTGCGAGCATAATGCGATCGTAAATGCTTCTTTGTTCCTCATTCATTAGTGGGATATTGCGAGTAACAATCACTGCCATTTCTGCAGTATTGTATTGTAGTTCTCGATTCATTTCATTATTTATTAAATCAGATACACTACAATTTGGCGAACGCATGCCGAAATGACTGAGTGGTAAGTTGGCAATGATAATGCACAGATCCTCAATAGCAATCAATGCTTCATTGTACATAGCGTAGCTGAATGGTATTGTTAAATCGTTGCACCGTGTACGATGTTCATGCAAAATATCATCACTCATTGAATCTTTATGACTATCCCACAATGTCTCTGCTCGGGCCGGGAAACATGCAGTCAACACTATAGCGAACAGTAGACGAATTTGTTTTGCCGTACAGTTCAATGCTGCTTCAGCAAGCATACATTCCCACTGGTTGTCATCTTCCAGCAAGTCTAGTGCAAGGCATGCTTCTTTATACGTTGGATATTGTTGTCCACTTTACGTATATCTTGAAATGACAATGGGCCGGTAACATTAACCAACAACAGTCGAAGATAAAAGCACTCAGTCTGTTTTGTATTTACTGCAAATACTCGTCCCAAGGTGTTTGATTTACATAAACCGGGACATGCATCAATCGGTGTACCTTGCTTGCGAGGCATCCTTTATTTTGTTTGAGCCCATGTGAAAAAACTTGGTACTTCTGAATAGAGTAATGTCCGTGCAAAGGCACCAAAAGCATCCGCACGATTACACAATTCAAAAAATTCGGTGAGTGTAGTTTTTGGTGGATTTATAGCATGATCAATCGCTGTCTCGTTCGTAAAATATACGCGCTGGCCGTTCTCAAGATGGACGGCAAAATGAATAACTGCTGGATCCCGTTCATGAATTGGGAAACCAAAGATACGCCAAGCAGCTTCATTGGAGCTGATGTATTGGCCCGTTTGATAGAGAGTTATTTCTGCATTTTTATTCACTGGAGGAGCATTGTTATTGGTATGTTCAACTCGAAATATAGCCATATCACTGCCTTTATGTACATACTTACAAATGTATTTGATGCTCTTCACGGAACTGCAGAACTCAACGTTAATATGAGCGTCGTATGTTTTGCTCAATAGAGGCGAATATGGCACCACCCAACGATTGTCAATGTCAATATCTATGTTGTTGATATTTTTAGTAAATGATTGTCCGCCATTATCGGGACTCCTTCCACGATATATTGGATATCCGTCAACATTTGTGATCGTATCGTTAGTGAACTTTTTAGGGAAACTTTTGGTGCATTTTCCATCTGCCATGCAAGGCGATAAACGATTCAGGTCACCGCATGGGCCATGAATCATGTTTGCTGTAACAATATCAAACAGCAATTGATCAGTAGACGGATCTGGAATTTCCGCAGAAATTATACTATCGATTTCTTTAGGACGGATTTTGTCGATTAACCAAACCAAAATGTGTACATGAGGTAATTCCCTTATTTTGCCACTCAACCGAATACATCCAGCAACGTGTGGGACCGAATACATGTAATTTTGTAATGAAACTTATTAAAGACTTTAATTTTTGTCTGAACACACGTGCTGTAATGTCATGATATTGCATTTTGTCCAGGCAATAACAAAGATGTGATCACCGGCCATTTTGGATTACACGTGAACGTAATAAATAAACATGGTCGTCCATATTCGCGCATGAAAGTCAGAGCATCCTGTATGTATTCTTGCATATGACGTGGACTGCCTATATACGATGATGGTAGAATGACAGAGCTACCAATTTCGGCGGCGTCGGCGTTGTTGGCAATAGCATCTCGCAAGTGAATGTATTCTTCCGCACGCAGCTTTTGCTGATTATATCGCAAGTACCGTAATCGTTCGCTCTCTATCTTCACGTACATGTCGACCATGAATTGTTGACAAAGCTCACGACATCGTAGAATGACGTTATCCTGACCGGGTCTAATCATCAACCGATAAGCATAAAAATCCTTCGAACTAACGTTCTTGCTTGTTTCGGCTCCTGTAATGACATATATGAATAAAAACAAATACTAATTAATAATTAACAATAGTTAAGTTTAAATAATTACGATTAATAAATTAAGTTTTTGGTAAATGAGTAATGATCAATTTCATAATGAATATAGTACCTGTTGTGGGACCTCGTTGTTTAATATTTATGCAATACCCGTCTTGTCCCTTCCAGAATATTAGTGGATATTGGAGAGTGTCATATGAACGGTGTGTATCAGCAATGAACTGGAGATTATTACTTCTTCTACGAATCACAATTTCTCGTGTAGTTGTACAATCTCCAACCATGATTCCAGCAACGTCGTCAACAATAGGTGCGTTAAATCTACGAATATGCTCTCCAGCAGGTGTTTTATCAGGATTGATCACAATAGCATGATTATCACTTTGTAATTTGTGCATGTGTGATTTGAATAATTTCAGCAATTCATTGTGTTCATTTAATAGAGCATCCAGCTCGCTGACGATACGTCTTGCAAAAACTGAATTAAGGTTATTGTAGCCGCAACGTGCATCCACGCGTGCATCCTCACCACCCATAAAGTGAGTTTGTAAAAATTTATGTGGTTCGTTTGGCATTGGCAGCAATGAACCCACTTTGTGATAAATTTGGCCTTTGATTTTAAATGTTGATTTGAATTGTTGACCATTTACAGCGCTATTTTTAACTATTTCTGTTGCTCCGAACGAAGTCATTTGGAAACATGAATTGAATGTTCGATTTGACTTTAGAAACAGGTTGGAATCTAGATCAGTGCCGATAAGTAAACCGTTCAATGGCTCAGGTGGTGTTTAAATTATAGGCAGCTGCACCTCTCCGGACGCGCAACACATTCCGGCTGGCTCATTTTTAAATTTAAGAGCATTACAATGCGGACATTCCTTATCCATAGCACCAATTACTACTTTTGAATGAGCATAACATTGAACATCGGGTTCATACTGGAACGCTAGACGCAGGAATGAAGCAGATGTACCTGTTTTCGGTGTTGTTCATTTGCTCTGAGTCTGCTAACTATAAAATAGCGTGCTTGTCTTTTTTCTAATCTTCTTTGTTCATTTCGTTCAGATCGTGCATCTTCTGATTCTGCTTGACGCAATTGAGCCATGCGCACACGCACATTAGTATTATCTTGCTGCTGCTGTTCTTCTGTCCTTTGGGCTCTTATATTTCGCTTGCCTGCAGTTCTACGTGTTTTTCTGCCCAAAGAAGCCTCTTTGCGTCTTTTTGGCATTGTTCACGGTTTAAAACACACATAAATAGAACAAATTGAATTATTTTATGATGAAAAACAGTAATAATGTATTAATATTTATTTTTTTGATTGTATTTATACGTATATATTATATTAAGTGTACATCGTGTATATTTTCTATTATTATTTTACGTACCTTTTACAATGTTTCTCTTTTGAAATGATTCTTACAAAATTTTGCACACACTCATAACAAAAATAATTTATACGTGTAACCATGGAGCTAGAGAGTATAAGGAAGGAAGAACTAATACTGTAAGAAGTAACCCTATTTTTCTCTTCCTTTTATTCTCCGATAATCTCCAGCAATTCGCCGAGCTACTATACTTTTGTAGACTCTTAGAAAAAAAATCTTTGTTGCAACTAATTTACGCAGATTGCGAGTGGCAACAACGATGAATAAAATAATAATATGATTTTTAGAACAACAATGTGTAGGAAGTTTAATCTGCTTTAGTAAGGAAATAAATACTTTTAAAATACCGCAAGTTGAAAGTTATTTTAACATTAAATAATATTTTATGAGACAGCAACCGCTACACTTTAATTTCATAGTCTCTCTCTTGCGGAGGTAGCGCCGTTTAGGAGCTATCGTGTTCACACACACACACACATCTCGTACAAATAGCATAAATGAATTCAGAAGACCTCAAAACGTGTAAATACACCAAAATCCCGAAGTTGAATTTTTTCATGATTACAATACTTTCCTTACATGGTACATGTTCGGAAAGTAAAAAGGGTGAAAATCTGAAACACTTTCAGGTTTTAAATACACACTATAGTGCTACATATTAAAATCGTATCATAATTTATACGTCGTCCCTATTTTTCTTAGTTATTCCATTAAGTTGCAAAAGTGTATCGTTATTCATGACTGTGCTGTATTTTTGTTTCTTGTTTCGTAAAACCCATCTTTGGAATTGAAATCTATCTTAAAATTGCCTACTAAGACTATTTTACAATCTACGCCAAGTATATTACAACTATACTTCATCGTTTTATATCTTGTTTCGAATGTGCATCATAATCCATGAGTGTACCGGTTTGTCTTTCTTGGGTTGATTCCCACTTTATCGCCTCGACTCTCGCCAAGGTTTGCGATCATTAAACATATGCAGTTACCCTGACGATTTTTTGCTTTTATGTGGCAATGGTACTTTAGAATTAAAATGGCGATTTTGAACAACATGTAAGTACAGCATGCCGTTACAATTTTATTTATTTTGGATTGCCAATTAATGAAGTTTTAATAATTAAGGGTCTTCAACTTCCTTAACTGGTGCGTTTATCGCTAGTTTGTTTACTTTAGTTGTCATCTAGTTCTTTTGGCGCGTTGAAACGGTAGTTACGTATTAACTCGGCGGTCACTTCCGCCAAACTACTTTTTCATAGATTTTAAATACATTGCCAATCGTATTCCAAACCATCAACAATTTCATGTGCCCGGCATTTATCTTGGTGAAAAAATTGCTTGTCTTGGCGGACCGCCTGGAAAATACGTATGTACCGTTGAAACCTGTGCATAACTCCCAGAGACCCATGACTGCAAAGCTCGCCAAAGTACGGGAATTTTTTAGGTTGGCGAGAGTGGGGGCGCTAAAATAGGAATCAACTCTTTCTTGTACCATAAAACACATCTTTGGAATCGAAATCTATCTTAAAATCGCCACCTGAAACTGTTTAGAATTTCCTCCAGGCATGTTCTTCCCGTAGGCATATTCCAACTATACCGCAAAGACATTTTAAATACTGTTTGGAATGGACATCATAATCCATGAGTGTACCGTGTTTTCCTTTCTTGTTCCACAGAGCACTTCTTCGGAATAGAAATCTATATTAAAATCGCCTAATAAAACTCTTTTACGATATACGCCAGGCGTTTTCTAACGATACGCGAAATATATTTATAATAAATTGTCGCGTTTTTGCACCACATTTAGCGATCCATTATCAAAAATTGCAAACCTTGTGCGACTTTCAACATTTTATTAACTCCCCCCCCCCTCTCCACATTATCTGGCAAACACATTTGAAAAGTGATTCGACACGCTAATGTCTACACAGAAATCCTGATTGAAATTAATAGCACTCGGGGGCTAAACATTTTGGGGTGGACCGCCCTTATGACTTAGGGGAATGAGACATAGTTAAAAACCTATTCTATGAACTAACGAATATACATAGAAAATTTCATTAAAATTGGTCGAGTGGTTTCGGGGGAGTTAGGTGACTAACACTGTGACAGGAGAATTTTATATATTAGAATTAGATATAGTAAAAAAAATTGTCACCCTCTCTCTTCTTCACGTATACGCTCCTTGGAGGATTATATTCGAAATGTTCTGAAATCAATTTTTAGGTATTTAGCGAGCGTTGTATTTACAGCAAGAATCTTATAGATATCTCATTCTTCTTTGAGCGCTCATGATACGTGAAAGGAAAATTTTGGCCCCCTATCTCCCATAAATTACGAAATTTGTAAAATACTCTCCAATCTAACACCTACGCTAGAAAACTTGCACACTTTCTAAATTTCGCATTGCAATTTCATTCAACTTCAAAGGAACACTTTGGCCGCCTATCTCCCATAAATTACGAAATTTGTAAAATACTCTCAAATTTAGCACCTACCCTAGAAAACTCATACACGTTCCAAATTTACCATTATCAGCTTCAGTAGTTTTGGCTAAGGAAAATATTGACATACGAAAAACGGACAGAACTTTCTGGTAGACCTAAAGCATTTTGTATTGCGTGCCACAATTTGCTTCTCAAACCTAATATATTTTTCAGCTAATAATCGTTGTTATTGTTAATAAGTCAAACAATTTTTTTTGCATGGTTATAATTATGCAATTAAAGGTTTTATTTTGTGCGAGATCTATCTTGGTTTGATAATGTGATCTCTAGGTTTCTAGGCAACCTAAAATGGCGAAGTGAAATCCTAAGTGTGTAGTCAGGTTGGGTAAAAGGCCTTACTTCACGAACAAAATTTCGAGCAATTTGGTTGTCGTAACCAGTTGCCAAAACCTCTTTCCTGGAAATTTCCCTTGGGTACCTAGGGAACAATCAACTCTAACTTTTTCATTCAGAGGCGAAACTATTGCTAGTTTCAGGACTGCCAGCCAATCATAGTGCTTCCTATTTCTACGTCACAAGATGGCGGGGGACTCAGCGATACCGATCGTAGTGGTCAGCAAAGAAAAAAGAATGTCTCCAAATGAAATAGCGATATGGAAATATATCTGACTGAAAGGATTAGTAAAATTTCACATTTATGGAACCTTCGAGGTCCCAAAAATTTAAGAAGTTTGTTGAGGCGATGTGTTACCTATAATTACATGCTCTAGCGCTCGCCAATTCGACGAATCTCCGGCATTTGCGAGCACAGCCGACTTTGTTTATTATGGTCATCGACATGCCGGAACAATTTTCTGCAACTGCTCGCGGCAACAAAATGGCTCGAAATTGTTTCGTGTAATAAGGCCGGGAGAGATCGACCACTTTTGGACGGGAGAGACCGGTTAGGTTTCTGTCGGGAGACATCAAGGGCGGATCCAGAAATTTCTTTCAGGTGTGGGTGCAGAGCCTGAATATCAATTCCGAATTGCATAAAATAATCCATCATTATGGTGAAGCTCGTTTTATCTGGTGTAGATATATTTATCTCAGGGGAGGGGTCAACTTCATTCTATATTCTCACTTGGGTGTGATTGACTATACAGTCTAGAATTTTTTAGTTTTCAGGATTACATGTATATACCACTGTAAGGGAAACGAATGTGTGTGATACGGGGAAAACTACACTGAGACAAGACAAAAGTAAATTTTCATACAATGTGCGTCTTGTTTGGATTGGCTTCATGAAGGAACTATACGGTTTCATGAAACATGCAATTATTGAGGGAATACATTAGACAGCAAGAAAGAAATTACTGCAAAACAGTCTTAACTCATAATATATAAAAGCATTTTCATACAGTGACAGAATATATTAAAAATTCAAAAAACGCATTTAGCTTCCATAGTCATATATAATTCAACAATAAATCAATATCATAATTCAGTGTATTAATAATAACTTTATCAACGTTAATTTAATATCGACGTTAATTTAATTTTCATACAATGAAAACAAAATTTTAGGAATTTAACATATTTGTAAATATTTCATTATTTTATTGTTGTCCATATATCCCATTCATTTGATCCACTGCAACCGGACTACTCGATGGACCACAAAGTAAACATTTAAAAAAGTCTTAAAAATTCTTTTAAAGATATGAAAATTCTGCTCTGGGGTTTTATAAAACACACCATACACTATATGTATACATTATAAAAAGTAAAGCATATGTAAACAAATGTCTTTAGTATGCTCATCTATCACTCTTCGTCATTTATTTTTTATTGGGTAAATTTAATCACTCAAAGTATACAAACTCGTACGCATGTTATACAGATTAAATTCCGATGAGAAGAACAACCAATTTATCTTTTATTTCAAGAGTATGAAAATCCTTCCATGTCCCGCCTTCAACATTTCATACACATCTTGCTGCTCTTAATTTTAAATTTGTATGCAACCTATTTATCTTCAAAAGTAGTACTGTGTATAGATAACGTCTCCTTTAATTTGAAATGCTTTTATCCTTCCTGCATATGTTATTTATTTTATGCATTGCTGCTAACGGATAAAGTGTTTATAGACTCATTCGCTGGCCAAATGCAGACGCAATGTTATAAAGTTTCACTTCCTTCCCCCCCCCCCCACAATGCATGGAGTCTTGGTATTGACCAAACAATATTTCGTCGTTTAATTTTTTCAAAACCTTGCTTCTTTCCATTCAGGGAGTTACTTTTGGGGTTTGGTCTAATCATTTTCGCACACGCAATTTTACTTACACTCAAATCTCTGCACGGTATTGTACAGAAATAAGCTTGGCCCTAAAATTTACCTTTATCATTTACTGTTGCATTTGAGCTTATATTTTATCCCTTAGTTACTGCAATGTTAACCCTTTAACGCGTAGTGATCCCGCTGTGGGAACACCAAACTCTGACGTTTTGACTGTTGCCAGTCACGAAGAATAGATTTGGTTTCTATAAAAAGAGTGCGACGCAGCTGGCTGTGCTGGGCACAGCCTGCTGCGTCAAAAAAGGGTCTCTAGATCTGTGGCACGCAATGAACGTTTCGATCTTCCGCCATCTTGCTGGTAGTTAAGTCGAGCGATGGCGACGGCTGGCTGCCCTTTTATCAGCATTGAGAAAGGGTTGCGCCTCAAAGGGTTAATCGTACAAAACTGGTCATTTTCAAATTTTCTATCGTGATGTTAACTACATTATCAACAAACTATCATTATGAACAAGGTATACCTTCTAACACAAAAGACTTCCTTAAAATTATATATTTCTTTCAGTTCTTATAAGAGCATAATCTTACATCTATTTTTATTATAACTACGGTTCACTCTGTACACTTTAGCTTTATTCCTTTATATATATTTGTGTCACTTTTACTTAATATTTTACTCCCCTTAGCACTCGATGGTATCATGTTACGATATTTGATATATAGTGTTTGGTATCGCTTCATTATTGTTTGAGCTGGAATAGAAAGAATGTAATCCCCATAAAAAGGAAAAAAAGATAAAGAATAAGAACAGACTTTGGGGAATGAAAATACTTTGAGTGCTACACATTTTTTATATAAAGACAAAAACATCCAGACGTAATCTCTGTAAGTAATTTGAAGAATAGATTAATGATTATCATATATCGCTGTTATGTCGAAAAAGGTTTGTTCAAAAAGAATGCGACATTTTTGATCATGTTCGCAAATAATTGTATTTGCCTGAAAATTCATTTTGGAATTGCAAAATTTATACATTTCGTATATTTACTTAATTAAATTGGGTCAAATGGAGTAACTTCAACCACTTTTTGAAAATTTCAACAATTTTTTTTTTTCTGTGCCAAGCAAATTCAGTTGGGCAGACTTTTTAAAAGATTCTAAAGCATATTCATGTTACAACTAGAGAAAACCGTCCATACAGATTCTTAAATAAGCAGCCTCATTTGAGGCTATAAGCCTGGACCTGGGCACTTCAGTCATCTTCCAATGTTTAATGTATTATCCACTCTCATAGTGGTCAGTGGTTAAACTGTATCAATTTTTTTGTTGTTGTTCTTAAAAGAATAATAGTTCGACATTATTTATAATGTTTATTTGCATAGACATTGGCTAAAAGAGACTTATTGTTATAGTCAAATGGCGAATATATTCCTTATTTTGTAGTTTAAAAATTCTGGTGAAAAGAAAAAATGCGTCCCCTTTTACTTCTAAAATATATCTAGAATGATAAAATGCGAAATGATGTTTATCAAAAGAATTTATGCATTTATGCTATTCTTAACTGCTAATCAGTACCAAATCACACTTTCAAGTATCAAGTATTTCAAATGCATGACGCATGGAGAAGAACCTCCCATTTTTACCAATCAATATCGTACACTTAGTTGCATATTAACTGCTGCCAAAAAAAAAAAAGTATAAAATGCACAGCATAACTTCAAAAACAAAAATAATAATGAATAACGAAAATTCATGCAAATCGTACCAGCCAGATGCTGCGGCAACCAGACCCCCCCCCATCTTTCGGTCAATTTAACAGGAACTGCGTACTTAGCAACCCTAAATGAATGTCGTAATTAGATATATCTTTTTCGAGTACCCTGTCTACCCCTAAATGGAAAGAGGTATTATGAGGGGAAAGGTATTAAGACTCATGAAAACCTGGAAATAAAATTTTCTTTTTTTAAGAGAGGGGGGAAAGTTGAGAACATAAAATATAAAATGAGGCTATTCAAGTTGGGTTATTTTCAGCGGAAGTTGAAGTTCAGCTTACGTTGAAACATTTTTAATGGATCTTCGAACGTAAATTTTAGTAACTTAACAGTGATGTTAAAAAAAACTTTAATTGTTTCACATGCTTTTAATTTAAATTAATTACATACATTTAATTTAAATTAATGCATGCCGATTGTTTGAATACAATCAACACCCAATGCTAGAATAATTCCGTTGTTCTCCCAAAGTTTAACCAGTTTACGTTGTTTCCACGCTTTAAAGCTGAAAAGTTAATTTATGGTTTACTATTATAATGGTTATTATTAGTATTAGCAGATTTGCAGTCGTTACAGATTATGCCGTCGTTATTATAAGCCACATTTTGCAGCTGAAAAGTTCATTTATGGTTTACTATTATTATTAATGTTGTTACTATTATTAATAGTAGTGCAGATTTACGGTTGTTATTATAAATAAACTATTGTGTCATAAATATGTATTATATATATATATATATATATATATATATATATATGTTTCAGGCAGCGCATCAATGCGATTGAATGCTATCAGCATTTAGTAAATGTTAAGAGAATTTTACAGAAAGTTTCCTAAACGTTAGACATTCAGAGAGCTTGTAGAGCTTAGGATTTATTTATATATGTGTGTGTGTATTTGTATATTAATTATTTTAAGCTTTGCAGAATAGTTTTCGTCTTGGAAAGTGTGAACTATTCTGATCCTTACAAACTGAAAAGTAAAATCCTAATATTTAATTATGCTGATCACTCATTCACTAACTCCGTCATAATTCCGGTTCAACCACTTCACAATAAAACTTTTACCACCATTACTTCAAAAATATTAAAATATTAACTACAGAAAACGTAATAAAATCCACAAGGTGTATATTTTTACTTATTGTAGATCATGTGCTGCTTTTTAAATCTTTATTTTTGTATTAAAAAGTCTCTGTAGTTTCTTCCTATATATAAAGAGATTACAAAATGAATGAATGCAAAATAGCTGATTACTTAGATACAAGCTTATTTTTTGTAGTTTGAGTTACATTACAAGGTGAAATGGATTTCTGCATAAGAAATAACGAAACATAAGAAATAAAGCATACGAAAATGGTCATGCAAATTTAAAAAAAAAGGCAAAAAACTAGGATTTCATAAAACATTCTGGCAGTATGGCTTATAAAGTGCAAACAGTTCTGGAACATCTATTCTCACAGCATCAGCAATGGATTAATATGGCTTTAAGCACGCAAACATGCACGAAGTTCTTAGGCTTAAGTTCTGTAATGATGATGACATATCCGTTAACTGCAGATGTTAAAAAAAGAAAACATTAATGGATGCATTTTGCGCTGAAAAAATATTTCTTTAATCCGTGGTACTTAATCAGATATTTAATAACTGAAACGACTATAAGGTTAAACGCTCTGCTAGAAATTTGCAACCGATATATGCTGAGATGATGATAAGAACACGCAAATGTTTTTCTAACTACCATAAAAATGTTTATTATTACAAAATATGGTGTAATGTTTTGTTCAAGTTTTATATCAACTATATAATTTATGTATGCATATATGTATTTATGTGTGTCTACGTGTGTAAAGAATGCCCAAGAGAGAGTGATAAATTGCAAGTTTTACGCAATGTGAATAAAAGTTATTAAACATTTTCAAAATAAGCAAATGGGCATGTAAGCATGTTAAATTTGAAATTTATTTCTAAATATTTAATTTTATATTTTGTAAAGTTTTGTGAGATTCTCGGGATTTTTTTTGCGGGGCTGGGGGGTTGGGGGGGGGCTCATCTGCTTATCTTTCCAGGACTTTGCTTCCAGAAACCAAGGAATAATATTTGTAGGAAATTAGGGTATACTTAGCTCAACTTACAGATCTTCAGAGAGATTTATTTTAAACCTATATGGGCAACGTGCAATGTATTTTAGGTGCTTCCATAATGCATACACACACACATATATATATACATACATATAGAAGAAGAATTTTATAAAAAATGCATCAGTGATGAAAAAGCTGTTGAATGTCACATGAATATTTTAATTAAGCCACAAGTTGATGAACTTAGCAGAAACATAATTTTTTCTATTACTTTTTAAAAACATTCATGCATCAAGAATGAAAAATACCTTTAAGTGACATAAAACGCAAAGTTACTTCACCTATATTTGCAGAATATGCATTACAACTCTCAACATATCTTAAGAAATTAACAAGCATGTAAATTTAATGACTTTGGCTGTATGCTGTTCCTTTTTATAAACTAATGTACTCAAGATGAAATACCTTGACATGCAAATATGTAAAATGGATAAATGTTAAAGTAGTTTTTCTAAAGATTTGTATAAAAAATAAGTATTTTAACTATTTTGATGAATTTAATATGAAATATTTTATACTAAATATTACAATATTTAATAAATATACAATTAATATACAATTAAGCAAAAAGTTTTCACAGTTTTAAAAATAATAAAAATAAAATACAGTTATTTAAAAATTAGTATAAAATCTTTATAGTGGCGTTTAAAATACATTTTTTGTTAAAAGTGCTGCACTATTGCTGAATATAATTTATCAAATTACGTTGTTTTATTTTCGAAACCACTAAGTTACAAGTCAAATTTTTATCTAAATCAACGAATGCAACAATTTATAAATAAAATAATCCTTAATCTTAACTACCTGTTATTAAAATAATATTAACTTCATATCTGAGATTAACAATTTTAACATATTTACATTTTAAGCAATGCGAAAAATTCGTTTATTAAGAGTTAAATTTTACAATTGTGCTTAAACTTTGTTACTTTATAAGTTCACAATTAGAAAACAGTAGAAAAGTTAGATTCACAGTAGAAAATTGATTAATTCCAGATAATTTGAATGTCTAATTTACAATTCACTAATACACTTAGCTTTGTGTTTATGAAATTAACATGTAGGATTAAGTTATTTATTTATTATGTGCGTTTTTTCTCGAGAACATAATTCAAAAAATAATTTGATTATTGAATATCTCAGCAAATACACTGCAATCTTAATTTTAATCAAACTTTTTTAAAAAAAAATATACTGCATCCGTCTAGTATTCGTACACGTTCAAATAATCATACTAGAATTTAAATCCAAATTGTTCTAGAGAAGAAAATAACTAATATTAAACAATGAACGCTCATAAATAACCACACAAGAAATGTTTCAGCCTCGGAATGTTTTGACACATGATAAATATGGGCAGCACTTTAAGCAAAATCCAACTTGCTAAATAAAGATAAAACGACGAATTTTACTGCAAATTACGTTGCCTCAAATGATAATGAGAGCTCATTCCTAAAAATTTTAATTTATATCCGTTTTCCCAGCAAACGTGTTCGTGTAGCTCCAAAAATAAGTGCTCATTAAATTTACGACCTCAAATTAAATCTTAAGCAGTTTGCTGGGAGAAGGACGCAGTATATTCTCACCTTGAGGTGGTGTTATTTTCTTTGCGCTGAATATATTTAAGAGCTTATGCCCGACCCAAGAAATTCATCTAACTTTTCCGTGATTATGATATAAAGGAACATTGTGGGAGAAATGTAAGATTAAAGGGAGGTTTTCGCGAAAATTCTTAGAACATTACACCTTTCTTTATTCTGCCATTTTGCGCGCTTGGCATCTATCCGTGTGAAAATATGCAATTAACCTATTACCCAATTTCCTTGGAGAACTTGGAATCTTCTTTTATTGTTTAATAGTTATTACTTCATTAATGTACTTGTAATTCTTTGTAAAACTCTATGTGCATGCTTGAATTCACGGTAGAAAGAAGTTTTATTGCGTGCTTTCCATATACTGAAAGCTTTACTTGGACTTTATAGCATACCAACTATGATTTACATTTTGAAAAGATTTTGTTATTGTATAGTAACAGAAATTATGCCAGATTGTTTTGCTTCGATTCGGAATCTGTACAGCTTTCTCAAACAACACAACACAAATTTCACAATATGCTGTCCGTTGATCATGCTATACGAAACAGATTGTTGTTAGGAGTATATTTATAAACAAGGTGATCTAGAACTCTTTTAAAAGGAATTGAGGCCCGTTAGAGGAGAATCAAGACGATTTGAAATACATAATAATATGCTGCCGCAAACGTCGTTTTCATTTACCGGTTAATAGCCACACTAATAATCAATTTCATAAAGAATCCTGTAATCAGTTTATAATCCATACGTTAATAATCATCCCTGTTAATAATCAATTTTAGTGAAGTGCTTTTTCTTAATCAACACTATATCAAAACACAATACTACAAGAAAATTCTCTCTCTATGTGTAGCACGTAAGTTAGTTAACAGTTCTGCTGAAAAATTTTGTAAAAGGAATTTTCGCTTTAGTTACTTCGCGAGATAATTATTTCTTGCACATTTCTGACTTTAAACAGTCTATAAATTTTCTATTTCTGTAACAAAAATAACATAAATATTCTTCTTTTCTACAAAAACTTCAGAGATCAAATAGAGCGGCCTAAAAATTTTATTTTCAGGAAACAATGCAAATTATTTATGAAAGTAATGACTGAAATTTTTCAACCAATACTGTCATCTGCAAAAAGTGATTCAATTTGAAAACTAATTTGTCTGATTATACGAGAGTCATTTGGATGCGTTCTTTTTTCAAAAATTACAAAATCATTTCAATCAGAAAAAAAAAAAAAATTTTTGTGAGTGTAAGGGATTTTTTTTCTCGAAGTTTTTTTTCATATCGAGCGGCATTCCAAACCAATTCATCTAATTGCGTCGTAGAAGCTTTCAAAAATAACAATCGCTAAAATCTGTTGTATGGGTAGATAGATCTACGAACAGCTCTTAAGTTCTTCTACAGGTCTTTGGCATGAATTGTCACTTAAGTTCTTCTACAGGTCTTTGTCATGAATTCACACTTTGAATCTCTTGGATTTTAGGGTACTAGAAACACTTTCAATGTCGAAAAACGAATGAAACATCGCCAAAATTGGTTTTATATAATCAGCAATGGTAAATTTCAGATTTTACTAGTCATTACATTTTTTTCGATCCCTTCCACGATTTAGATATCTTTAATTTTTTCAAGCACATACATCGATTCATGCGTATTTGCGTTCACCAAAGGTGGAAGTTTCATCAACAATACTATCTTATCCAGGAAAGTGTGATGCGCTGAACTGGATGCTTTCTAAACTTCCATTTCACGAACGCTGTCTTTTATGAAACTGTCTATGTTCGATTTCTAACATTATACTTCGATCTTTTGCTGTCAAGACAAAATCACAGCAGGTCGGTTTTGCAAATCCAAACATTTTTTCCCCCAAGAATCACAAAAAGTGAGAGCAATCTGAACATCCTCCCACTCCCACTTTGATAAAATCTCCAAAGTATAGAAGTAGACCTGACGTATGCAGAATACGCAGAGGGTTCTGTTAAACTGCAATAGAGATAGGGTCATTCGGGGAATTATGGATCAAAAAACAACAAAATCTTAATATTTTCTAAAATATGAAAGAAAAACTTATTTAATTTGGCACGAAGTAAGCTTAAATAATTTCGAAATTATTCAAATAACTATTTTACTTGAAATTAAAGTATTATTTATTTTATTTGAATTATTGAGTGATCAGAAATTGCCCGGGATTTGGGCAATTATGGGTCACATATGGGGTAAATATGGGTCACCCCTTTTTTATAGTAATGCATATCAAAAGTAAATAAATATTCTAAATTATCTTTATTTAGCACAAAAAGAGATTTTTTATCTATATAATGTGTTGCATTTAAGGGAAAAAAAATTAAATAATAATATTATTTTCGAAGAAAGAATTAGGAACAAATAGGCCTTGTGCCCTCAATTCTGAAACAAAAATTGGGAACAATTAAATCGATTTCAATGCTCTTCTAGAAACAGCTTCTATTTATTCAACTAGAGTCATTACTAACATTCATAAAAAGAAAAGTGGTGGATTTCTTTTTAAATTGGGAAGAAATCACTGTTTTGATTAAAATTTTGTCCCTGATTGCTGTTTTATATTTTGGGTAGAAACTGAAAAAAGTTTTGAAATTGGGGACTAACCCCGAAAATTGGGAATTTTTGGTCACCTTAATCATAATACACGGCAAAATATTTCTGATCTTCACGTAAAGTATGAATTCCTTATAGCACTGTCTTAGAATCATCTAAGGAGAAATATTTTTGCAACTCTTTTATTGTAGCTTTCCTCAATATTATTTGCATTGTCATTAGACAGTTCTTTATCACTAAGATAATATAATACTACAGTAAGTTGTAAGTTATAGTAAATGCTAATATTATTCATAGAAAAATAAATAAAAAGTATACCAAAAAATATCCAAAAATATCACTGACCAAAAATTGCTTTAGTGGCCAGAATTACCCTAGTAAACTGAGAGATAAATCAGCATACTTTAAAATTAATTTTAAAAATAATGAAGAAAAATTATAGGATGAAAAGCTCAAACCATCTGCAAGTAAAAAGCAGCACCAACAAAAAAGTTTTTTTTTTTTCAAAAAAGTTTCCCGGGCATGAATCTTTTCAGAGACAATCTTTTTTGAAGTTTTATAGTACTGTAAAAAGTCTTTTTTATTCTTTATTGTTTCAGAGTTACACTGTTTTTGAACTTCTTATAAGAAAATTTATAACAAGAATTTCAATGCTATAAAGTGAGTGGCCATTATTTGCCCAGGAAGCAAAGTTACCTGTAATTCCCCCACATGGCCTTGAATATGCGAAACGCATCTACTGTAAAAACACATTCCAACGCAATAATATTTTTGTGCCAAATTTATCATGTATTGTACTTAAATGTAGGGAGAATTTTGAGATAGTCTTCAAAAAAGCTATGTTTCACTATTAATGTAACTTTTCGAGACCTTGTATGAAAACTTTAAAAATAAATTTCCATCTTTTAACTGAAGAGTAAACTGTTATTATCGTTTATGTACTTAATGTGTTGTGCTTGAAATTAACGAATGCCTCTGGGCTGCCATAGATTGTAATGCACTGGAATTCTTTTGGATGCACCTGTAGAAGAAATATAAATGCTACGAACACTTTTTTCGATAGAGCCCATTAATTAATTATCCTTAACAGCAGATCAATTTATTTTCCTGAAAATAGCCGGTATTTCTAAATTACCCTTTAAAGAATGACCACCTATGATTCCATTATCTGCATTACATTGGATTGTTTTATATAGACTTACAACGAGCGCACGTACGTTTTGATATCTCAAATGAAAGTGCTGAGGGCACGTCTAAGTACTTAAGGGGTTAATAACGTACTAATAATGATATTTTTCTGTTTTAGCATATTGCATGTATTATACCTGATGTACTTTCCGATAACAATGCATAGACTGCTGGGAAAAAGAATTCCCCTACTCCTTTGTGTGTCTGGAAAACACTTTTTAAGAGATAGTAAAAACACTGTGCTCAAAATCGTTCTACAACATTGAAAAGAAATTGATAATGTAAATTTTGTTTTGTAACGCAGCCTTCATTGTATAGTAACTTCGAGACTTGAAACTCTCACACAAAGTAAGTGACAATCTCGTGCTTGTTAGTATCCATGATTAATAGCCTCTGAACACGATTCTTAGCATACATCAAAGGAAGTGAACCGTTCGCGTGTCGCATTTGCGCGCATAATCGAAAGCGCATTTGCATCTTTGCGCATTCACCCTTAGAAGCCGGCCTTAGAAAATTATGATGAAACATTGCACAATAGTATTTAAAATCAGAATATATCGTCGTTATGACTTTTAGATACTTTTAAAGGTAAAATGTACTTTTTTCTCCAGTTTTCGAAACGGAAAGATCGATACGGACGACAAATGTTGTTGTCAAACACGTTGAGTTTAGATGTACACATTCGTAGATAGACTGTTTGCGCACATCGTACGTATACAGTTTGACATAGAAGTTATACGACGATATGATTTTCAGACCAATATTTTCTGTAAGACAAATTTATTAATGATGTGAATTATTAATTTGTATTTTCAGTTCTCCTACAGGGTGTGAAGTAATAATATGTGTGAAATTTGTTATTTAAAAAAATATCCAGCGTGAATACGAAAAGAAGGAATTCGTCGTCTGAATCGTCTGAAAACAGACGATTCAAAGCATTTGTTGAAATGAACCATCTTAATATAACAAAATACAGCAGTTCACAGTATGTAGTTGCTTTCAAGACTGCGGCACATCGTATGAGGATGGAATCAACAAGGCTTTCTAAAATGGGTGTTTTGCCTTTGGAAAATGCTTCCGCTTTCCAGCTTTTCATTCGATCTGTTCCCTAAGATGTTAAATTAGATTTCCGTCAGGTGACTGACTCGCCACTCCAAAACTTTAATTTTATTAATTGTAAACCAATTTTTCACCATTTTGGAAGCGTGCTTTGTATCATTATCCTGATACCCATCCACTAGGTGATCTTTTTGCGAGCATAACTCGGCATGTGGTTTACTAAAATGCTTTTATAAACATTTGGATTCATAATTCCATCGGCGTGTACAGGGGGGCTAGGATGCCATGAATAGCTCCTGATGACATTTATGATTCCTTTCAAGCTTTACTGTTCGACTTTGGCAGCAAGGATACATTTTGTTGCCTTTGTAACAGCAAATATAACATCAGCCATCATTTCCAAACAAATGAATCTGGATTCATCGCATCTTTTTCTGTTGTTTTTTTTTTCCCAATCTGGTTCTTTACATTTCATGCTCCTCAGAAAATTTCAATCGGATTTTCCGATTCTCTTCCCAGATAAGAGGTTTTTGCAAGAACCCGTGCACACAATTCAGGAGTTATCTACGCTGCCTTACACTCGCGAAAAAATCACTAGCAAATGAATGTTTCAGCAGAACAATACTTCAAAGCATACCTCCAAAATCATGAAAATTTAATTTACAGCTAAGAATATTAAATTTTTGGACTGTCCAAGTAAGCCATCTGATCACAATCCAATTGAACCCCTTTGGGAGCGCATTGGAAAAAAGTCTGTACACGGAAGCATTCTTCAAAGGATGAATTCTTTTAGGATCTTTCATCGGAATGGCAAAAACTCCGTAGGTCTATCTCTAAAAACTTCATAAATTCCAGGTCCAAGCGAAGAGCTTCTGTCTTCAGTGAAAAAAGGGATATGAAACTGCATTTCATTCCGTTAAGACGATTACTTTCTACTGAAGTTTGGAAAATCTGAATCACCTCAAAAATTCTTCTGTCAAGTTTTCAAATTCACGTTTTTTTGTTGTTACATCAACAATTTTCACACATATTATTTGTTGCACACCATGTAGGAGAACGAAATATGCAAATTACTAACTGTACTAATAACTGTTGCTTACAGAAAAATTTAGGACAGAAAAAATATCGTCTCAGAACTCCTGTATATCCCACAACATGTACATGAGAGTAGTTTATGCCGCAGAGTTTACTGAGTGGCTTCAAAAATCCCTAGTACTTAATGGTACTGAAGTAAAAGAAATAATAAAATTGTGACAAACATTTTATGTCAGTTATTCAAAAGACTAACTGTTTAGTTCTCGTCTAGTAAAATGTCAATAGATGAAAAATTGAAAATTACATTTTAATTAGGTGTTTAAAAACTTACTATATTTTTCCTTTTTTCTTTCAGTTGCTACCCTTTTTAATAGATGCATTGAATGTTTGATTAAATTTCATTTGGGATCTCTCAAGTACGTAGTAAAGCATATCATTTTTAAATAGTAAAAATTTAGAAGTACAGCTGCGTAAAAGAAAGACCTCTTGGTCTTTATTCGGACATCCTTTTTTTTAAGCAAAGTTTTACACAAACCAATCGTTTACGAACAACGTGCACCTTATTTTGCTATGCATACAATTAGCATAAGGGGCCATTTTGATATTAAAATGTGAACTAACTTTATTTTTTCCACTGGCAACACCTAAGATTTCAATTCCTATTTCTAAATTTTAGCTCATTTTGAAACCGCATACTCATTTTTAATACATTTGAACTAAAATTTTATGAATTATGAGCTTCCGAAATTTTCTGCTTTGTTAAATATTTTTTTCATACTTAAATTAATATTTCCTTTAGTATTTATATTGAGCTGATTTCTATTCGTACTATTAGAACTAAACAACGCAAACATAATTTACTATTCTTATAATTTTATAATAAATATTAATGAATTATGAATAATTAAAATAGTATTTGCAAAAATATGTGCAGCGATCTTACCAAATTTCGACAGAAATAGATTCAGAAAATAATTTTACATATCTGTACAAAATTTCATATTTTCCTTTTCAATAGTTGACTATATATATATAATTTAAATAAGTATATTCTGCACAAAAATAATAAATGTCAGCGGTATTAAAAATACCAAATAAATTACGCTCGAGATTTGTATAATGTGATGGTGCTTTGTCTTGTGGTAGTGTCGTCTTAATTTCATTTTGCAAATCTATTGCACTTTTTAGAAAAATACATTCGAAACTCTCTATTGTTATTTTATTAGATGATTATTATCAATATTTATTTCCCCATTCTCCAGCTTCAGCTATCGTTAAGTAACTTTCATACTTGCATTGATCAGGTTAGCACAGAACAGCAGCTCACTCCAGCTAATGTTTCTGGCAATATTTTATCTGTCTAAGGGAACCTACAAACGACTCAATAACAATTTCAAAATGAATTAGAAAGTGTTTAGATGAATGCATGAAAGTTTTACTAAAAATGTAAGCCCCTTAAGTGAAATATCACTGTCTTATTACTCAAAGAACAACAATCCTGAAGTTAATGTCTGCTTTATTAGAATGAAAAATTTTGGCATACTAATAAATCCGTAAAATTTTTAATGGTTTATTAACACATTAATAACAATAATATTTCATTTTTATAGTATTATGCTGTGAACTTTAACACTAATACTATAATATGACAAGCCTAAAGGTCAATTCATTAGAACATTTCAAATAAAATATATACAGAAAAGTTATTTAATTGTAAAAATAATAATAATAATAACAATAATAATAACTTTGTTAAGTTAAATTGAATTTTTCAGTTACTTAGTTAAAATGAAACTGTAATTTCAAATTGATATTGGTTTGTGATGTAATTAACAACTAATGCAAATTATCAAAACCATTATTTTAGACAATAAATTTTTCATTTTTTTTTTCCTCAAAATCTATTAGTAAAAGAAATGTTGTTTATTGTACAATACTTTATAATGCATTGTATTAATCGTTTGGAGTACTCAAACATTAAATTTCCAATTTCAAACTATACGGACTGATAAATGGCATTATTTTTACATTCTCGGTACACAATATTTTAAGAATAGAAATATTATTTTCACTTCAAATGATATGAAATTTAATTCCCTTGAACGAAATTTTTATCCCGTAAAAATTTTGGAAACTTCATATAATCGTTCTCAATGGAAGGAACTTAAAATTGCCCTGAAAAGAATTATAGCTATATATCCGAAAATTATCTTTACAAAATTCGTGAAAATTTATATTTAGGGTAATTTTAAGGTTTTCTTTCGTTTAAAAAAAGTCAAACTATGGTACTATCATTTAAAAAAAATCAAGTTAATGCATAGTATTTGTGACATCATTTTTCAGTTACGCTATATACCATTTGAAGTAACTATCTCTGAGGCTAAATTTATGCCACAAGTCAAAAATAAATATATTTAATTCAAATTTAATCATTAATTTAATTTAATTAAAATAATAAATTCCATAAATATGGAATTAATTTCCCTTATATGAGCAAGGAAAAAATGTGATTCCTTCCGTGGGAAGAACGGGTATACAACTGGTACTATAAATAAAATATGGTGTTACATATGCAGAAAATTGTGTAGAACTACTCTAATTTACGTATTAGTAATCATAAATTACTTGTTTTAATTCTCTCTTTGTAATTTCTAAATACATTTTTAACGAGTGTGCTTATCTCTTTATTCATTTTTCAATGTAAAGTTATCCTCCATTTATTGTTATTATTATTATTATTATTATTATTATTTTACAAAATGCATAAAATGTTACGAAATAAACCGCAGGAACGCAATTAAATGCGTTTGTAAATGTTACATAAGGCAACATTCCAGGTCCCTAATTTCACAGGAAAGAGCCCCGCTTCTAAGCTTCTGAACTGGCAGCGCTTTGGTGAGTGACAATCTCGTGCCGCTATTATTGGTGATTAATAGATCTAAGACACGATTACTCGCTGTACTTTACAGGAAGGGAATATGTTGGCGTGATCGTTCACGCTCAAGGGCCCTTCTAAAAGATAGTAGGTCCGAGGAAGTTCGGCAGGAAATATTACACAGCAGTAGCTAAAATTACATTCTCGTGTCATGATTAGGTGGTAAAAAATGGGTGCTCGGAAAAAAGGCCGTTTATTAATTTTTAATTAAGCTCCTGATAGATGTTAACCAAGATGGGAGTGATTTATGATTGATATTATTCCAGTGCATTGAAATAGCACTGGAATTTTAGTTAAATCGATAAATGCATGACAGTTTTATTGGTGTTTCCGATCGACTCAGGATAATTTAATTGCTTACCTTAGTGGAAATATAGTTTTAATACACAGCTTAACTCTTTTTCTGTAAGACAGGATAATGCATGAGTAAATTGTAAGCAAGGAAGATACCTGTTTATTTTAATTTCCATACCAATTTCTCTTTTTTAATATCGGCACACTTGCAAAATTCCTGAAATAATTTTATTGAAGTTTGTGTGATAAAATGTATTTATTCATAACTAAGGTAAGACCTGTTGAAACATATTTTGTGAAATCCACCATGATATATATTTATGAAAGAAGTTTCCCTGAAAGGTCTATCTTAGATATAAATGTTCAGATTTTTTTTAAATACATCAACATGCAGTTTAAAAGAAATTAAATATATATGAATTTATGCCTTAGAATTTATCTGTATCTGAAATTCAATTTCTAAAGGACATATTTTACAAATAAGAGCTCCACAAAGAGGCCATTCTTTGAAAATAATTTATCTTCTAAAAATATCACACAATTTTGTATCACATTCTTCTGAATAAGACAATATTAAAGCAAACATTTCAACTGTCATCAGTTTGGTTAACTGTTTGGTTAACTGCTGGTTTAAAATAAACGATTGTCTACTTTTACAATAAACTTGAAAATCTGAAAACCTTTTATATCTGAGTAATCGTAAAAACAGGCCTTTATAAATTTAATATGCAAATATATATATCTGTTTAACTAATAATGCATTTTACAGAATTGTGAATGTTTTTAATATACTTAAAAACTTAAGGTAAATGTACCTGTAATGAACCACTTACTTTTACTAATAAGAAAACAAGCATGATTCACACCTAAAAACAAGTGAATTACTTCACATATTTTACTTCAGTTAATTCTAGATGTGACTAATGAACTTTTTTTTTTTTAAAGGAAGTGGGCTCTTACTTGTACATGGTCTATAATACTTTTGAATTACTTTAACTATTTTTGTTTCAGCAATAGATATGTGTAATCTGTCGAGCAAATAAGAGCACCACAAAGAGTCCATTCTTTGAAAATAATTTATCTTCTAAAAATATCACGCAATTTTGTATCACATTCTTCTGTAAACAAATCAGAGCTCCACAAAGTAGCACATACATCAGCAATAGATATGTGCAATCTATTGCTGATGTATGTGCTATATGTGTAATCTAATACGTAATAGATATGCGTAAAATTTTACTCATTACAACATGTTTCAATAGATCTGATATGTAAATCTTCTTTAATATTTAAAAATTACACTATCATACATCAAATAGTTACTCAAATAATTTTCGATATTAATTTATAATGTAGTATTTTTTTTATTCCAAAATCGACGTTTTGTTAAAATGTCACAATAAAAAACATAAGGTAACTGCGAATCTTAAAGGTTATTGTAAATCTATCTAATCTTCTGAAAACATCAAGTATTTTCTATGTCAGCTTTTTCTACATAAAACCAAATTAAGACAAACATTTCAGCCTCACCAGCTCTAACTATTACTTTAACCGTCGACTGAAATCAACGCTTCTATTACTTTTTTATAACAAACTTAAAAAACATAGAGAGAGCTTTTATATCTGGGAAACAGCAGCAAAAGAAATCGACTTAACCTTTAAGTTCTACGGCTGAAGTACTTCATGTTTCTAAGCCGTCGTACGTTTTAAGTCCTTTTAGAAACTATCAGCTTTTTTTTTCTTTTTTGGCTTCTTGTCCACTTGCTTGTCACTTTTTTTTTTTTTTTTCACTCACGTTTTTTCTCCAGTGGCTGGAAGAAATAGGTGGATGGGAAAGTAAAGCGGATTACAGCCTTCTTCCACACTCCTGGTGAAAAGTTTAAAGGGAAATAGTATGTTTTATTCCAAAACAATTCAAGTTATATTCTTTAAAGTGGACACTCTTGGGGGATAAGTGCAGATAAATGCAATAGGATTTCAAATATTTCTTTGATGGGTTTTGTATTTGCACAGAAACATATACGGCGTAGTCATTCTTCATTATATTGGCAAGTCATGTAGGAAAAATATATCTTCCCGAAGAAAAAGCTTTTTACCGCTTTTGTATCATCTTATACGTTAAAGAAGGACAGTTTTTTAGTATTTTCCAGTGAAAACCATAAAAAAAATCTGAAACTCTTCCATGTTTTAAATACGCACTAAAGTGACATATAGTGAAACTTCTCGAAAAATCGTTCGTTAATGGAAGGGGTCGCTCAAAGAGGTACAAACATTAAAAAAATGCTAAAAAATATATTTATGTTGTTATTTATGAAACTGCATACTAATACTTATCGCTCACGTGCTGCAAAAACATCATTACTCAATTGTCACTCAGCCAAAACTTCAATTCATCGCAATTGTCCCTAAATCACTATTTTTGAGGTATGACGTTGTGCAACAAATAGACATAAGTAATTATATACAAAAACATATTTTTTTAATTTACATTTTATCAAAATGCTTACAAATTTGATATTTTCTTGACAAAAGAGCATTTATCCTGATTCTGTTCATGAATTCCGAATTCACCATAAAATCTTATTTGCTTTAGCCCCTGGTTTGTCATAGTAAGTTTGTTCGTTAAAAAGACAAATAATAATAATAATAATAATAAATAAGTAAATAAAAATTGGTCAAGGAAGCAAGACCGGTCTCTTATAGAAGGTTACGTGGTCTCTTCTAGAGGACACTTTAACGCTAAGTAGATAGGGTAAAATATCGATGCCTTAAAAAATTCGTCGTTGGAGGAGAGGATAGATTAGTAGAGATGGTCGCTCATAGAAATTTCACTGTATATCAAAAGCGTATCATAATCCATACAACGTCCTTATCTTTCTTTCTTATTCCATTAAGTTGTAAAGTACATTATTATTCATAAGTGTGCCTCATTTTTCATCATTGTTCCATAAACACTTCTTTGGAATCGAAATCTATTTTTAAAAGGCCTCCTATAACAATCTTCGCCAAGCATATTCTAACTATACTTCGACTTTATAAATATTGTTTGGAAAGTGTATCATAACCCATGAAAGTGCCTTATATTTGTCTCTCTTATTCCATTAAACATTTCTGTGCAATTAAAATTGCCTACTAAAACTGTTATACAATCTTCGTCAGGCATATTCTGATTATACTTCTCCTTTGTAATAAACTGTTGCATTTGTCAGTAACTCGCCAAATATGGAATATATCTCCAGCTAGGCTCAATTTTGGGGACATTTTTGGCGCCAAACTTGCAGATAAATTATAGTAAAATTGCAAACCCTGTCGACTTTCAACATTTTATAATAAAGAAATAGCACTCTGGTACTGATAATTATATCTATATTTCTTAGACAATGCTATTACAAGTTCATGTTGAAAAACTTCTTTATGAAGAGTTATAAATGAGAGTATATGACCAGTGTAAAAGATTCATTCTTTTTTTCAATCCACATATACTTAAGAAAGAATTAATTGTAAAATTAAAAGTGAAATATGAACGCAACCATAAACTCACTAAGTTTGTATTGTGATCAATCTAGATGCAAACTAAGAAAACAGTTTTTTTTTTGCCTCTGTCTCCCAGATCACTCCTTATTTAACACCTTGTAACTGCTTCCTTTGAGGACACCTTATTCGTGCTTAATTTTCAGTGCGCAAAAGCGTGATACGTTTCAGTCTGCCCTGAAAGGAAAAAAAAACCGAAAAAATAACCACGCATCAAGATTAGAATTTCACATGTTTCTTTGATGATTGAATGATTACACAAAAATACACAAAGACATGCTCATTGTATTTGTTACTCATGATGAAACAAAAACCCCTTATGAATAAATACTAATGACTTCTTCCATATTATAAAGCACTTTATATAAACAACGATAATTTAAAATACTCCAATGCACAATATTATTCTGAAGATAAATAAATACCATTATAAATCTATTAATGAAATACTTGTTAGAGCATTTTTGATGAAATTGAAACTTTTAATGTACAAACTATGTACATAAAAATATTAAATTTTAGATTGCTCTGAAATCATAAAAATGAAAAGATATGTTTTACTCTAAATCAGTTAAAGGTATAATTTTAAAATGCAAACATTACTAGGATAGGACACGAATTGCAAAGATGTCTTCAATGTTTTTTTTTTCATTTGCACAGAAACTTACTTGTTTTGATCCATCATCTCTTCATTATACTAGTATTTAATTTTATTAATAATAATAATAATGTGTGTGTGTGTGTAAGTAATTAAGGGATGTTTGTTTGAAAAAAAAATTTCTAACACTTCACGTTTCAAATTTTTGTTCTCAATTCATTACTTTGACTGTAATTTGGTTTTCTTACAATTCAGGGAATTTTCTGCGTCTTTCCTAGGCTCCCCGCTTAGCCTCATCATCGGTGAAAGGTGGAATCTAAATTTATTTTTGCGTTGCAATCAGCCAATGGAACTGCCATATTTCTTCTCAGGTTACCGCGTGGTCCTGACATAAGTTGTCAATCAGCGAGTATGTATCCCCCTTGCCAAAAAGACTCGGTCATTCCGTATTATACACGACTGCGTTTAACGCCAAGGGTAGTGTTTGTTCCAATTGTATTTTCGCCTGTCTTGTATATTTACTTTGTTGTACAGCAAATAAAATAAATTTATGTCCCCAAGCTTCGTCAATATTAAAATGTAGCGAATATATATATATATATATATATACATTGATGATATGAGCAATTGAATTAGGGATATCTGGCTTTATGACAATTTTCAGCTCCGCCCAAGTCTGCAAGTGAGTTACAAATGGCATAAGAGGCAGTTTCGGAAGACAAGGAGTTCTGCTCATGCAGAGTTGCCAGCTGCTCTGGAATAAAATTAACCACTTTTTGTAAGCAGTATTTCTTTTTAAATATTTTTTCGAAACGATAATCAGCCCACACGTTTAATTTTGAAATTTTGCTTTAGTGTAAACCAAAAGTTACTGTTTAAAAAAAGTGATTAATGTATTCCGGAGCAGCTGACAACTCTGTGCTCGCTCATGGTATCAGTGACAATCCAATACAAAATGGGTAAAAGTATGGATTTGAGCGCATTTGATCGTGGCTAAATTCTCAGGACACGACGAATGGGTCACTTCGTTTCGGATGTACTACAGACCCTCGGATTTTTAGTCACCAATATTTAAAAATGTGCTTTGTGTAAGTCAAATCCTTTAAAACCATCACTGCTGTGGTCAAATGCTGCTGAAAACAGCGTGTAGATAACCGAAGTCGACTATTCCGCATTCTAACATCGGATAAACGGGCAACAGTGCAACGGCGCACCCGTCAATTTAACGCTGGTGCATAGCAACGTGTAAGCTGGAATACCATACAAAAAACACCATACATAAAAGTAGCCATCGTTGTACGAGAGTCCCTCTGCTAACGGTACAAATGAGAGTACCTCGATTATCATAGGCACGGGGAGATCGCTAATGGACCACTGAAATGTGGGAAAATATTGCCTGAAGTAATGAGTCTAAATTCACTTAGCTACATACCGATGGTAGAATGTGCGTGCGGTCTAAACCACACGAAGCAGGGGATCCTTCCTGCAGGAAGCAGAAAACTTTTTAACCTGACGAAGATAGCTTTCTTGTAGGGAAAGAGTTCACACAGACTGAAATGAGGACCTTGGTTAGTGCAATGTCATATCTCACGGGTGAACGTTACCAGGACATCCTTGGCCACAATCTGCTCCGGTATATTCGTTGTCCACAGCCCACTTAGAGACTGTCTTTCAATAACACATTGTACCGTGTCATCGATCACAAAGGTGCTGGGATGTTTCGATTAAATTTCCACAAATCTGCACGTGTTTTCCCAGCCATCAAGGTCACCTTACCTCAAAGTCATCAAGTACGTTTGGGATGCAATTAAAACAGTATCTGACCAACTTCCATGTCACGGTGTAATCTTTATGAATTATGGGATGTTGTTGAGGATTTGTCGATATATATGGCTTTCCATCGCTTCAAGTGTCTTGTAGAGCGCATGCCAATACGAATTCTAGCCGTCATTATAACAGTGGTACTACGTGCTACTAGGCAGGTACCCCTTATTATCTCTTCAGTGTGTATATATTAGCAGGACCAAAAATTAATAACTTTATTCGTATGTCAGTATTTCGTCTGGGCAGAGCAACTAAAGCTAATAAAATAAAATTCGACATTTGATAGACTCACATATGTGCTAGATTATACAGTATTTCAAAATTCTTACCCTATAGCTAGCGTAGTGTAGTCAAAATATTCTTATAATATATCCCACGTGATCTAAGAGAAACAAAGGGATATGGCTAACACACAATCGCTGCCACGACAAATAAACACATCGGCATTTGAAGGTCAGACAAATGGTAATGTTGTAAAATAACATCACAATATTTGCAATGCAAAGTAATAATACTAAAGATAATAATAATAATGATGATAAAATAGATATGTCCCTCTCTTGAGCATAGAAAGAATTTTTTTTTTCGAAAAATGAATATCTAAGTATTTCATATGTAATAAATAATCTGATTTTTGCAAATATACTGCGGTAAACCGTTTTTCTTTTTCTTTGTATGTTACATATTCACAAACATAAAAATTTGCACACAGTCGATAGCAAAATATGAAAAAACGGACCACAAAACTGAGATGACCTTTGCAAAATGATACCTTACTCCAATTTCAAGAAAGTAAAAAAAGTAGGGAGAGGGCAGGAATGCCGATATCATAAACACATCACTGAAAAGAAATACATACAAGCTACATCGAATCTAATGCGGGAAAGTTAACAATATGCACGTTCGAGAACTTACGCCTAATAACTTCCATTATCGGCTATGCACTAAATCGCAAAAACCTGCAATAAAAGAAACACTCTTCCCCTTCATCTATTATCTAGAAATGGTAAGAAGAGTGTATGAAAGGAGATTATACGGAGGTCGATATGACGTAGGGATCGATGCAATAAGTTTCTAGTTCAGGAGCAAAATCCTCCAGATGAATTAGATAGTTCTTCCTGGACACCATCTCTTTGCCTTGGTTGTTCTTTATTTTCTTCTCCTTTTCCTATATTTTTTTGTCATCCCCCCCCCCTTCTTCAATCCTCCTAGGTATCATCTCACGATATTTTATCTGTTGAAGATTCTATTGCTTGCATTACTATTTTATAAGAGATAGAAGAAACACAGAATGTAAAAAGTTGAAAAGTAGCTTGAATCTGCAGGAACCTCTACCTGCGATAAAGAGATTTTCAGAAGTGCGGGGAGTAGAAATTACATTTTTATTTTTTCCTTCTTTCACTTTTCAAAATGGCTATCACAGACAAATCCCATGACTATTTTATAAAGTTTGAGTTACCATACTTTGCACATTTGTAAGCACCAGTCCAAACTTTAGTGGTTTTATAAATATACACACAACTGGCAACACAACTACAACTGGCAATTCTTATTTCTGTGTGTATATATATATATATATATATACAGAAATAAGAATAGCCAGTTAATTTTACCTAATGTGTAAAAGGTAAGCACTTTCATTTTAACTATATTAATTAGTATCATATACTATAATTTATTCAATAATAAGAAAAACAAACTTCAAATGAATGTTTCAGAGTATTTTCATAATGTTGTAAACATTCTGAAAAATATTTTGATAGCATTTTATCAATTTCAATGATGGTTTCATTTAACCTTTATATACTTATGACATCCCAATCTGTCATGTCTTTAGAATATATTCATCTGTTTATACATTTGATTATCAAAGAAATCCTAATCATTATGTTAATGGAAGTGCACAAGCTCATTTCATTACCCCACCATGTTCACAAAATAAGGTGAAAGCTCAGAAAATCACCCAAACCCATTCAATACATTCATTCCATTGACCATACATATGTACTTCCTCGGTAAATCCATGTATCTGTAGTTGTTAGGATTCGCCTGAGACCGCCAGCTGAGTAAATTGAGAGTCGTTCCATTTCTGCAGACTTTTAAATCTACTTTCAGTACTTCCGAAATCTGCAAGCATCATGGTTGTTCAACATCGTAGTTTCCTCAATTTTTACAAAGTTAATGCCGCACATAAACAACTTTCCTCAACTAAAGTAACCGCTATAAAAAAAAGTGCACACACACACACACACACACACACACACACACACACACATATATATATATAATTAGTACAACACAATGAATATTATATACCAGGTGTGCCAAAAGTTCGTTAAAACTAAAAATTTATAAAAAGGAAAGAAATAATAATAAAGATGTGCGATTTGCAAGAAAAGGCTCAGAAATAAAGCGGATTTTTTTTATCGGTAGAAAATAATTTTTGCGGTGGAAACCGCCATGAATTTTATGTCGGTGAAATCGGCCACAGGAAGTAGCAGTGATTGCAAAGCTTCTAGGCTATTGGATAAGCCTGAGACACCCATTCGACGTATTCTCCACGGAATATTGCATTTCTGCCCACACAAATTACAATCACTGTAATAATTAAAGCCAACTATGAGGGAATCATTTGCTAAGTAGGCTATGGCAAGAATTGACAGCCATCCTCAGAGGTTGTTTAATGTTTTCTGGCCGGATGAGGGGCACTTTTGACTACAGAGGGATGCCAACACCCAATCACAACTCTTGGATATGGGGGAAGTTGTAAATACACAATGCAGCCTCTGCATTCACTCTAGTGGACAGTCCGGTGTGGTTTCACCTCATCTTTAATATTTGGACCATTCTTTTTTGAAGAATCGTGACCCATATCAGTCAGCAAATCTTACACAGCGACCGCTGAGCGTTATCTCAATTGTGCTCGACAAAGTCGTGCCCGCATTAAATCAAAGACTTGTGCTAACTTTAATAAACTTATTGCAGGATGGCGCACCGCCACACTCTGCTAGTACAGCGAAGTTATTCCTGTAGAGAACCTATTGTGAAGACAGAGTAATCAGTCGAGGTTGCATGATCAGAAGGCTTCCCGATCACCTAACCTCACTACCGTCGATTTCTGGCGGTGGGGTTATTGAAATCACTTGTACACAGCCCATGCCGTACAGCATTGGCCAAACTCAACTTCTATCTGTTGAGCAGTTTCTGCAATTCATTCTGACATGTTGCACTCAACTGCAACGGGTGTTGTCAGTTTTGTCTTCAAATGTTCTTGGAGTCATGTTGAACACTTGTTATTGCACTAATAATTGAATGGAACATATTTTTGTCCTTTTCACTGTGTTTAGGGTCGACAGCGCCTTCTGCCGGTGACTTATATATATGTATGTAATAAATTCGACTTATTTCTGAACATTTCCTTTTTAAGTCTTTCTTTTGGCTTCTCCTTTATACAGAACTTTTGACGCATCCTTTATACAGTGGTGGTAAAAAAAAACTCCTCCTCTATATATGAGATCCCAGCAGTCTATCCGCTCACCCAATCGAACACAAATTTCAGACATGTTTGTTTGAAGGTATGCGCTGGAAGTTGTGATAATTTTAAACAATGCACAGCTCACGATGACGGTTACAGTGGCAAAATTTCGAACGGCAACATCCACTTCCTTCAAGCGAAATTTGATCAGCGCATTCATAAACCACAAATGGCGTTGGAACGATGTAGCCATGACGAAAATTAGCGGCTTAAAACGTTTGCAAAGAAGAGCAATGTAAAGAAGAAGAGTCAAAACTGAGAGCAGGTGCATTGGTACAATTCGTGTGATTTCACTGGAATAGACAGTAGAAAAAAATGAACTAACAGTATGGTACTTGAAAAACTTTTAATTACAATAAAAATAATTTCCTTCTCTCTTGGATTGTCACTGGTTCGTTACAATGCACTTCTTTGCAAATGATTTACACCATAGCTTTTCGTCACACGCTAATCGTTCCAACGCCAATTGTGATTTTTCAATGTGTTAATCAGTGTGTGAAAGGAAAAGTAGGTGTTGCCATTCGAAAATTTCGAAATTCTCACACTGTAACCATAGCCATGAGCTTTGCATTGTTTATAATCATCACAGTCTCCAGCACATACCCTCAAGCAATTATGTCTGAAATTATGGTTCAATTGGATTTTGGTACTATTGGTTGAGCTTATAGGCCGATAGGGTTTTATATATAGGGAAAGTATTTTTTTTAGCCCTTTATCCTAAACCTCATAAGTCATGATTTTTTCAAACGAAGGTAAATGCTGTGTAAATATATTTTTATGCCGCTGTTAATAAAATAAAAATATTACATAGTTTATACACTAATCCATATAATAAACCTCCAAAAAGTCCTTGAAAATTTACATATTTGTGCGTTGCACATATTTTTGTTAGTCCTGATAAGTGTTTACTTAAGTGAAATTGAAATGACCCAATCTATAGTGAACTTGAAAGCCACTAAATATCATATAGAATTTATAAATCAATAGATGTAAGCATTTTTATCAGGTCGCGCAGTTCTTACATTTTATGCAATGCCTACCATGCATCAAAAAAATATTAAAAGCGTAATGATAATGCCTATTCAACTCCCCATATTACAATCACTTTCCAAAAATATAACCTGCATTATAAAACAGGAATCTTTTAACTTCAGAATATGATTTATTTTTTCAGGGAAGACTAATTAACTATTCTTGAAATCACAACAATACATTGCTTTCCACTCCAAAACTTTTTGAGTGCACATTACCCTTTTTAGTACAAACTAATTTGCGCATTTCCTATGCCCTTGACTTCCACATGCAAGGAACTACGCAAAACAACATTACAATGTTAGCCAAACAAACAAAAGGTGTAAATAAAGCCACTAAGCATATTCAGTACTTTCATATCATTAACATCACACTAAGATACCAACACAAAACGTATTTCCTCTCCCAAATCCATTTTTCCTGTAGTTTTCACAACTCGAAAAAAAAAGAAAACCACAGCTGAGTAAATTAAGAGTCAGTCCACCTCACCACCGAATTTCGAGATCTTCTATTATCTCGATTGTTCCGATACCTCTGCAAACACCGTCGCTGTTCAATATTGCAGTTTCCTCAATTTTCACCAGGTCAATACCACGCGTTTAATCACATATTAACAACTATTCCCATCTCACATACTCCCATCAGAAGAAAAAAAAAAATAGAATAAAATAAAAAAATGGCGAAACCATTGTCCATTCCAGGTGCTGCCGCCTTTTTTTCCCCATTGCGTTCCAGTCAATTTAGCACCCATTAGTCCTGCACTTCGTATTTTTGAAGCCAGAAATGACCGACAGAGTTAAATATCATTCTTTCTCTCTCCAGTTTTTTTTTCCTGCCTCCACCCCTGTAATGGTAATTCTGATGAATAATATTCCGAAAGAATATTAGCTTTGCGAGAAATTTTGTGGTAATAACAGTTATATGCGAGGAACTCTATGGTAGAATATACATATATATTAAGTAATGGGTGGGGAAAGGAGAATCAGCCTATCTGTATTTTTAAAGGTTTTCCATTTTGTGAGTCCTTAAGAGGGCGAAATAAAAATAAGTGTTTAAAAAAGACTTTTTCTGTCTTTTAATTCGGGAAAATATTTATGTGAACGTTTCTTAATCTTTTAAAAATTAAATAATACTGAATGATAATCTCTCTTTAACTCAATCACTGTCTGTTCTTTTCCATTCGAATGTTTAATTTTCTGTCAATTAAGTACAGGAAATCAACCTATTGTCTTTTCCAGAAAATAATTAATAAGCTTACGATGTCCCCCGGTGTGCGAAGAATATTTACCAAAAGACAAAAGTTCCATCTTAATAATATGTATTTTTTAAATAGAAAAAAGGCAGCTAAAATGAATTTGACCAATATTGCCTACTGTCTCTCCCTGATTTCCCTTCATTTTAAAGCGCCATAAAAGTATCTTAATAACATTTTTCTGGATCAATTACTATCGCTCCTTTGAAATCACTACTGAACACATCACGTAATCATGCACAGAGGGATTTCGAAAACTTCTAGGGTAAGTTAATTAAAAACAAATAATCATCGTGCAGCAATCAAATTTGAAAAAAAAAAATGTCTATTTTTTAATAGAATTTCAAAAGTTATTGTCCTATCTCTAATAACAATAATGCATAGTTACTCTAATCACGGACTCTGGAACACTTATCAGTCCGTATCATTCCAAAACAAAACGTTGCAGCCATTACTCAAATAAAAGAAAAGAAAGAAAAAAAACAAAGCTATGATCACATTAAAAACCACACCGTAACAAAAAAAGAAATAAGTAAAACCCAAATCGTTGTTGCAATCGACTTGAAAATGTTCATAATTTAGTATAAAAAAAAGTATGAAGAAACAAATCTTTGATATATTAAAAATTTGAAAATCTATCTTTTTTCACATTTTTAGCAATTTTTTTTTCATTTTTAAGCTCATTACCCTATTGAGGTAGGAAATTCCTCTAATAAAGTATTGAAATTAACACCATTTGACTGATGGGCTTGAAAAATTCTCAAATATGTCTAGAACTACTAAAGAACTAGAAAAAGAAAATAAATAATTGAATAAATAAGCAGTTGATTTCTATTGTTATTTAAAAATTATATGCATGAAATTCTGTCTAAAGCGTAGCATTCAAAATTACCATCAATTATGTAAAATACATACATGATGTATACTGCAGAATTGTAATATTATTTACATTAGTGTGATCTATTATAGCTAAGCATAGAGGAAATTATTACATTTATTCAATTTTAATTCATCATCCCCTCAATATCTTGTGAACGCACAATTATGAAACAAAAGGTCTCCAACAAAGCACTCGAAAATGCTCCATGTATTCTAGTAAACAATTTCCTTTGATGCATATTTATGGGACTAATTTAACTTATTTTCATGAAATTACATTTACCACCGTAAAGTAGCAAGCACTACGCATTCATTGGATAATGAGTGGACGCACATTTTTCCGCATTTACACAAGTAACAACCTATTCTTTTTTCACCAAATTAAAGATTTATTCTCCAATTATGTCGTAGTGGTACCGAGTTTTTACCGCGGCCAAAACATTCGGATAAATAATGCACCGCTGGCATTGTCACAGCTATTACAGTTATTGCATGCTATAATGAAATTTATCCGGTAAGCAGAGCACATGCCACTTAAAATTAGCTCATAAAATGGCCTAATAGTCCGCATTTTTATTTAATTGGTTATTCGCTGCAGATGGCTAATAGTGGACGTGGAAAGACATCTGTTGCATAATTTTGACCGTTTTCGTGATTTCGCTTACACTACTATAATGTAGAAAGTGCGACCGCGATCTTTTATTTTTTTTTACTCCGTGAAACGTGATATGATAAAATTATAATTATATTCCTCTTTGCATGATGTGATTGTACATCACGTGGAAAATTTAATGTTGGGAACCGAAGGGAGATTGAAATATATTAGATTGTTAGAGCTGGTAAATTTTATGTTTATTATATCTAATTTCGCATTATTTATTTATTTTGGAGTGGAGATAATATCGGGCTTTAACTCTTTGAGGCGCAACCCTTTCCTAATGCTGAAAAAACTGGCTGTGCGTGCACAGCCAGCTGCGTCAAAAAAGGGTCTCTAGATCTGTGGCACACGATGAACGTTTCGATCGTCCGCCATCTTGCTGGTAGTTAAATCGAGCAATGGCAACGGCTGCCCTTTTTTCAGCATTGGGCAGTCTATCCAGCTGTTCTCGCATTCTTTCATTTTTCAGCAGATGTCAGTGCTGTTTAAAAATAATCGTGACCATTTTTTGAAGGGAAATAATGTGCTAAAAAGTAAAGGATTCTCGTGGAGCTATGTCACCCGCAACTATTTTTATAGAAATCAAATCTATTCTTCGTGACTGGCAACAGTCAAAACGTCAGAGTTTGGTGTTCCCAGAGTGGGAACACTGCGCGTTAAAGGGTTAAGTTAGACATGCTTCTGGTTATCTTCACCTCCTCACTTAACTGAATAATTCCGATTGATTCAAACCCCCAAAGCTTAATTTCGCACAAAAAGAAAAATAAACCTATTTTATTCAATATTAATAACAAAAACAAATTTGCAAAATATCTTGCAAAAAGAGAAAATTGATCAAATTCTCTAACGTATGCAGGGTGTCCTCAAAACACTGACCTACACTTTTACTCCTGAAATATTGATAATGGACTAATCATAAATACACATGAAATGAGTTGCAAAGAGGCGTTAAAAAAATGGTACAGAATTTCATGATAGCATTTAAAATTTGTATAAGAGATTAGATGAATATAAAATTTTTAATTTTACACGCTCTCCATCCAAAAACACCCCAATTTGGAAAATGTGTTCCATAAATTAACGAGGTGATGGACAAAATTTGAGCATTTTATCCTGAAAAATGTCGGATATCTTATAAATAAAAATGAAATTCTGTTTGTTTGTTTGTTTGTTTGTTTGTGGATTTGAGTTGTATACAAATCCACAAAAATGGACCTATCAGCCTGAAATTTTGCACAGATATGTAAAATAATATAGAATAAATCATAGTCCACTTTAAAACTTTGAAAGTCCACCCGTTCCCGGAATTTAAGAGATTTTTTATGTTCTCCACGCAAAAAGCTTTCCGTAATTGTAACCCCTGTAGTGAAAAAAGTGTGAAATAAGGATCGTGGTTGCCATGTGTGGCGATTTTGCCGAATAAGATGTTTTAAATTCTCAAAGTAAAAATAAAAGAATAATAATGATTTTTTTTTGTTAGTTTATATTCGTAAGGTTATATATTTTTAATTATAATATCGTGTGCATGGGAAATCGGAGCAGGAATGAAATGTTTTATACGCAAAACAATAAGAATTGAAGATTTCCGAGGCTAATATGTTAAAATTTTTTAGTTTGGCGAAAAAATAAAATGGCTCAAATGCCGAGAAAGTGAGTTCTAGCGGTTTGCACAGTTTCCGGCTTGGCGCAATTTACTGAAAGCTTAAGGAAACGGATTTGGAAACAAGGAACGGAAAACAAGTGCACGGAAAACAAGTGCAAAGGTTTTATTAGAATACAGAATACAGCGTTAAATTTTAATGATCCGTGTGAAAATAATGCAGTTATTAAGGGATTTCAAGCGATCTATCTTCAGCATTCTCGCGATTTTCAGGAGGATTCTAACGCTTGGCGCTATTTATCGTAATTTAATCGTCCGCTATTTGGGTTATGAATACACCTGCGTATAAGTTTTTGAAATTTTCATTCAGTTGGAATTGTGCATTTTTCTGAGCAGCTTTTCTGCATCTAATGTATTACATCCAGAAAAAAGGATGTTAGAAATATCAATTTTAATTTTGTTTAATCACACTCATGAATAATGATACACTTTCCAACTTAATGAAAGAAGGAACGAAAATAGGGAAGACCCATGGATTATAAATCTTTTTATATATAGCACTTTAGTGCGTATTTAAAAATCTGAAAGTGTGTCAGATTTTCTATGATTCTAGCGCTTGGCGCAATTTAATGAGAGGGAATTTTTAAAAACAAGCGAAGGTTATCTTATAAATAAAAATGAAATTCTGTTTGTCAATTTGTTGATTTGGTTAGTATACAATTGCACAAAAATGGACCTGTCAGCCTGAAATTTTACACAGATATGTAAAATAATATAGAATAAATGATAGTCCACTTTAAAACTTTGAAACTCCACTTAAAAACGTTTTCCTCCTGAATGGTTCTCTTAATTTCCGTTCCCGGAATTTAAGAGATTTTTTATGTTCTCCACGCAGAAAGCTTTACATAATATTAACCCCTGTAGTGAAAAAAGTGTGTGAAATAAGCATCTTGGTTGCCATGTGTGGCGATTTTGCCGAATAAAATGTTTTAAATTCTTAAAGTAAAAATAAAAGAATAATAATGATTTTTTTAGTTTATTTTTTTAGGTTATTTTTTTAATTATAATATCGTGTGCGCATAAGAAATGAGAGCAGGAATGAAATGTTTTATACGCAAAACAATGAGGATCGAAGATATTCGAGACTAATATGTAATTTTTTTTTAGTTTGGCGAAAAATAAAATGGCTGATAGGCCGATTTTTAGAGAGTGAGTTCTAGCGGCTTGTACAGTTTTAGGCTTTTTGGCGCAATTTACAGAGAGCTTAAGGGAATAGCATTTTTGAAAACAAGTGTATAGGTTTTCTTAGAATACAGCATTAAATTTTAACTATCTGTGCAGAAATAAAGCAGTTATTAGGGCATTTCAAGCGATGTAGCTTCAGAATTCTCGCCAATTGATTTAACTTGGGGGAAATCCGCCAAATTTCAGAAAATTGAAATCTTCGCATTTAGAACATCGAGGTAACGATGAATAAAACATGTTATAGTTGATAATTTAAAAAATGCGGCTGTATTAAGGGATTCCACTTTTCAAATAAATGCCTGGCGGTCGAACCATTTCCCATTTTGATTGCTGCTAAGTCAATGCTTCGAATGATTCCCTGAAAAAACTCTTGCAAAATGGCGTATGCTGGCACTTTGGCGAGGCTTAGATTTGAAACTGGATTTTACTTGAGACTGGTATATACGTATAATAAGACTGGTTATAGATAAAAATGAAGGTTGGTATGTGTGTAGGAGGTTGAAAAACTCCAGCACCGTTTCACTGATCACCATGAAATTTGGTTCACCTAAGTCTTTTATCATGGAGAAGGTTTTTATGCTATCCGTTTTCCTCTAACTTTTCACTAGGTGGCGCAGCAGAACGTCGAATTCTATTCCGCTTAGCCGTTTGCTATGCGAATATCGTCCAACCAATTTCGATGAAATTTGGTACACGTGAATATTAGAACACGGAGAATATTTTTCACTATCCATTTGCTGTAACTTACCGCTAAATAGCGCTGCAACGCATCAACTTCTATACCGTTCGACCGATCGGCATAAAATTTTTTATACTTACACATTTGATAACGAAGAATATATTCTAACTGCGTTACTTTTGATGTTACTCACCACTAGATGGCACCTCAATGCATTATTATTTTAACTCGCCACTAGATGACGCTGCAGCAGGCCAAATTTTTGACCATTCAAACGGTGGCTATGAAAATCAGTATACATAGCTATTTGAACAATGAGAATATTTTGGCGTTATTCATTTTGCTATAACATGACGGCGCTGTAGCAAATCATTACTTTAATTAACCACTAGATGGCCCTGCAGTGTATTACTTCTTGACTGTGCGAATGATCGCTATGAAAATAGGTATACATAGATATTTGAACACGGGGAAGAGTTTGGCACGATCCATTTTCCTATAACTTGACACTAGATGTCGCGTCAACACATGAACTTCAAGACTATTCAGCCGATCGTCATGAAAATTCGTATACATCGATATCTGAATGCGAAGAATATTTTTGCCGTATCCGTTTTGCTAAAACTCGCCACTAGATTGTGCTACGCCGCATCGCCTTCTGCACCGTAAAAACGATTGCCTTGAAATTCGGTATGCATGGTTATTGAACACAGTACAATGCGATATCCATTTTGCTATATCTCTTTATTACAATGAATAGTAATCACCACAAATCGTAATATCAAAAAGTCCATTCATTCCCGTGCGAAGAACGGGTACTTCAGCTAGTATTAAATAAATGTATGATAACTTGAACTATTTTTCAATGGCTCTTGAAGGGGAAAATCCAGTTGGCTGTTCACATTCCAGGGGTGGTACATAAGTTATGTCTGCCTGTTATATTTACAGAACAGAAGCCTAAGTCAGTGTTTTTGGAACACCCTTTGTATTAAATACATGAAAAATATAAAGAGTGGAAGCTTTAGAACTCTTTAACCCTTTAACGCGCAGTGTTCCCTCTCTGGGAACACCAAACTCTGACGTCTTGACTCTTGCCAGTCACGAAAAATAGATTTGATTTCTAAAAAATAGTTACGAGTGACATAGCTCCACGAGAATCCTTTACTTTTTAGCACGTCATTTCCCGTAAAAAAAATGGTCACGATTATTTTTAACAGCACTGACATCTGCTGAAAAATGGAAGAATGGGAGAACAGCAGGATAGATTGATCAATGCTGAAAAAAGGGCAGCCGTTGCCATCGCTCGACTTAACTACCAGCAATATGGCCGCACAGCCAGCTGCGTCAAAAAAAAGGGTCTCTAGATCTGTGGCACGCGATGAACGTTTCGATCGTCCGCCATATTGCTGGTAGTTAAGTCGGGCGATGGCAATGGCTGCCCTTTTTTCAGCATTGGTAAAGGGTTGCGCTTCAAAGGGTTAAAAAGTCCTCCGCCCATGGCAAGGAATAAGCTGTAAACGATCATGACCATAAATCTGTAGAAAACAGCTCAAAACTTCGTACAGTTAGATCGATAGTCGCGGACTGGCTAGAGCCCTGGACCACCATACTTCAGCGATTTCCCTAGGTTCCATGTCTTATCCACTCGGTTATTCAGTTTATTCTGGTGGGCAGATTTCACCTTTCTGGCGTGACTCGACGGACGATTGGATGAATAACCTGAAATGAGTTTCATCAAATTTATAGAATTTCAAAACATTGTTTATAATTTAAACAAATCATCATTAATTTTCAATAAGGGCTTTTTATTTATTTATTTTTTTCGCTAGCAGATAAATTCTGTTTTGTCACTCCTTGTTTTGAACATTGTAAAATTCGGTCTTCTTCCAATGACTATAATCTGTATACAATAGATGGTGATTCCACGGTAACTTATGCTACATTTTTTTAATCGCATTTTTAAACATATCGTAATAAAAAAAATGCATTTATTTTCTTTCAACAGAATTCATGCTGATTTCAGATTGATTTTTTGTTCAATAAATCATTAAGCATCTTATAACTAATTAAGTTTTTGAAATATTAATTAAAACTGCGTGGTAACTCATGCTACCAAAATGAAAACATTGAACTATGGGCAGAAAAGTCAGTGTTGTATTTCTGCTAAAATTCTACTTCTTAAGTGCTGTAATCTTCATGAGAGTTTGTATGTACGTTTCTTATTACAAAAAATAATTTAGTTTTGTATATAAAATTGGTTACTAAATTAAAATGTACTAAGTGTATGGTAACTCACGCTACAACATTAATATATGACTTTCTGATGTCTGACTTTGCAGTGCTTCCATTCTAATAAAAACAAACTTTTACACAAATTAAACTGTTACCAACACTGCTACAACAATTCGGAATATTTTCTCATCCAATTTATTATTTAAAAAAATATATATATTGTCATAGAATTGCCCTAGAGCGTTGATAATCTGTATTGATTGTGGCCACATCCTGTCCAGATTTTCGAAAAGAACCTAAAAAGTTCTTCTGAGTTCATAACAAAAATAAAACTTTCTAAAACTGTTAATAAATCACTTTAGTGGTTGAATAATTGGAGCATATAAATAAAATCGCTAATTAATATGAACTCTTAATATATTTTATTAAAAGAATGTACATACATATGTAATGTATAATATGCACGTACATATGCATTTACAGAATACTGTACAGTTTATACATTATCAGCTGTTTTGGGTCTAATAAGGTAACCCTTTGATTGTGTTGATAGCAACAAACAGGGAACAAAATAAGAGGTTGATAAAAATTGATTTAAAATTTTCACCAGTAGGCATCGGCAATTAATTTCCTTATCTATATATCGACTCAACCTTTATTTTTTTCACCGAAATTGAATCCGGATTATCAAAGGTCCGGATTTTTGACATCCCTATCCACGACGCTCTACCGTAATTATAACTATAATGTAAGTTTATTATTTACTTGCTGCACATAGACTTGCCAATAACTAAATCAAAATTTTCATAATGAAGTAGAAATATTTCTAACTTATTACGGAGCTAGAGAACGGTGAGACCACATTCCGTAACCCTTTACTTGGTTTTTTTTATGCCTATTGCATGCCTCTATGTTAGTTTTTTTCAAATGGTCATTACGTTGCATTGGAAACGAAATCTCATCAGCCAGCAGTTCTGGAAGAACAAAATGACACTTCCGAATTATTTAATTCGCATTTCCGACCACCCCCGCCTGTCACAGTTCTCGGTGGTACGCACGCGATACTGCGATATGAAATCTCGCACGCGATAGTCCGTCGCAGCAGCAGCAAACGGTGCGGCCGGTATCGTGCCGGCACCAGATCTCTTTTATGCCTATCCTCTGACTCTAAATGGTTACCTCCGCGTAACACACGTTACGCGTGTTTCAAATTAAACACTCCCACGCTGACTACCGGAAATATATGTAAAAACCTATTGACCACAGGCTACAATAAGAAAATATAGAACATAAACACTAAAATACAGAATCCACAAAAAACATGAAAAATGTTTTCTTTGACTGGAGACATCACGAGAGCCGAATTTACCATTGTCTATTCAGACTCCACGTGAAGGATTACGTCAGAATGAAACAAGAACCGCCGTGCCTCAGGTCAATTAATCACTGAAATTAATGGACTTACCTCGTATTCTTTTAGTTTCTGTCCATTAAATCTATATATTTCCTTCAAAATCCATGATGTATGATGTAGATATGTTACGTTTCACGCTCATAATTTTTCTTACGAGTGACCTCAACTTCCTAACTCAGGATATCCTCCCGCTTGCTGAAAAGTTGAGTTTCACAAAAGAAAAGTAGGCCAGATTTTTGTGTGTATGTGAACTCCTGTATGTAAAAAATTGCATAAACTAGAAAATTTTTCATTGAAATTTTCATTTGCAGTACTTCCACAAACAATGTACGCGTAATTTTAATAGGCTAAAATTCATAAATTTATCAAAGTTCACTGCATAGCCTTATGAGCCATGCTTGGAAAAAAATAAAAAAGATAGATTTAAATTTAGATTTCTCACTATCCGAAACAGTGATGTATTCAAACGAAAGTGATCTGAGGCATCACTCTTTAAACCTCTGCTTCCCCTGTTTGCTCTCATCATTGCATACAAATGTAATGGTAGTCTCCTTTTGTGCTTGAAATTAGTTTCATGAACTGTAGTTTGAATAAATGTATTGTTAGAGTTTTTTTAATTGATGAAACTTCGGCGTTGTATTGTTGAAGTAATAGAAAAAAAACATGTTGACCATTTTAGTAGCCGAAACATCGTATTTCATTTTGTTTCTTTGTATATTGGATTTACAAGTTGGTCTTAACGAAATTCAGAGTTTAACTCCAAAGTCCTAGCTGAATTATGCAGTCGATAAAAATTTGGTTTTTCATACAAAGTGTGAAAGCTGTTTTTATTTTTTTTGTTACAAAAAAGCATCTTATAGAAGTATCTTGTGCATAAAAATGGCTTTATACATTGTTTTATTCTCTTGGTGCGAGGACCAGGACCGGTAATGCACTGGCAAAACAAAAGGACCACCATATTCAAAGATTTGAATTCTCATTGGGAAGGAGGGATTCCTGACTTCGGATCCCTCATGTATCCCTCTAAAAAAAGAAAAAGCATCTTGCTACAAATCAGAAAAACGCATCAAGAGAACATAAGACCTCATCTTAAAGTGCAGTTTCATGCCCATAAGCTGGGTGCCGTTAGATCTTCTAGGATATAAACCTATGTCCTTAAATTCGAATCCTGAATCCATGTCATACAGGTTACCACGTGACACACAACACAGAAAGTTTCAGCTATGTAAAATTTGGGTAACACTAAAACTTATAACGATTTCAGAGCTTTTTCAGTTTCTTTTCAATGCCCACAAATGTGAAAAAAAGTGGCACATGTGTTGTAGAAATATTGCATACTACTATGTTATCTTGCTGCTACGTAACAGCATCACTTTTGCTCTTCGAAAATATGTTTCTGCGAGTGTCAAAAATATTCTGTTGTTACGTTACAGCTACATGAATGAAATATTGCAATATTTTTCGTAATCAAAATGAAACATTTATGCTGTATGAGAGGTTATGAATTTCGAAATCCCTCAATGAACTATATTACTAAGCAATGCATTATTTTATTTGATCAATATTCAAACAAACATATTACACATAAATTTATTTCATTCCATTCTATTTGGTCATCACTGATTATATATAAGTCTATGGAAAGAGCTACGCCTAGATAAACTACAATAGTTCCATCGCCAGATAAACAAAGACTCTTATGCAATGCATTTGCAGATGACATTCTTCACAGAAGCACTGGTTCCTTGCACCTAGGTAACATACACTCTATTTGCTCTTACAATATTTATCATAATAGAGGAAATGTAAATTTCGCTAATGAGCTTACAAACGAGAGATAATATTTATCCCAAACAAACCAGTTATTGAAAGACGTGTATGAGGAACATCATGGAAAGGAAATGAGTACTATTTACTTAAGATATGTGTTAATATTTAGAATAACAATTAGGACGTTATGTTTCCACAGAAAAGACAAAATGTCAAATTAGAGTGTTATTCCATTTTCCAGGGCATTATTATATGTAGGTATTGATGATTTCATATAAATATTTTAAACTGCTACTGCTTATTGTATAAGCTGTAACTGTTGAGAAGTATGAAAACCTGTGAACGTTTGTGTGTTAATAACTGGGAGAACAATGCCATATAGACTTGCATTTTAAGTACTAATATAAAACAATTATTTTTTTTTTTATTGCATGATTTTTGGTAAAATTCATTTTCTCCCTAGAAAACAATTTTCGTTTTTAAAGCACAATATAAAATAACTTTTTTATCTTATAAATTAATAACCAGTTACCTTCATTTTTTAAAGAGCAGATACTTTTTATTTATAACTTGCTGGCCGCCGACTGGCATCAAGCTGCACAGCTTAGCTTTACTTGACTATGCTTTGAAGCAATTAATTTCAGCTGCAAGAATCCCCAGAAAATGCGGCGACTCATTGTTTCTCGAACTTTTGGGAATTATTCTAAGATAATAAATTCTCGGCACTGCAACTACCTTCCACCAAAGATTTGAGTTTATTTAAAGCGGTATTATTTCAGATAAATAAAATTTTAAAAGCCTCTATAAAACACTTCGTCCTGTAAGTCTACCTGCAGCTTGCTGTATTTTATTTTATTTTATTTATTCTTTATTTAAGATCATTGAAATTTTATTTTTTAAATATTTCGTCAAATATAAATAGAGCCAAACAAACCAGTTAAATATAAATTATCCGTCAAATACAAATTTATCACATGCTTGCCGAGATGAACAAATTTCCAACGTTAACTTTACGAAGAATTGAAAGCTTCTTTCAAAATATGTCTGTCATAAAAGTAGATAACTGTGCAGTTTTTTTTTTTTCTAGAATTTTGTAGAAATAGAATTTTTCGTTTGTGCATAAGAGGTTCACGAACAATAAATTGATGAATGAATATTTGGAATGATTGAAAAATTTATAAATGCTTAGGGCAGTCAGCAAGGGGGGGGGGTCATTAGGGGGTAAAGGTCCGCACGGGGCAAAGATCCGAATGTTTTATTATTATTATTATTATTATTATTACCCTCCGCTAAAGAGGGTAATAGTTTTGGGCAGACAAAAAAAGTCGTGGATGATAATTGATAGTAAATAAAATCTTACAGATCTCACGGAAATTTGAAACACACCAAGATCCGACACATGATTGGAATAATGGATACTTGAAAAATTTCAAAGTAACTTTCAAAGAGTCTATTGTGGTCAGTTTTTCCATGCCGTCTGTACGTACGTACGTATGTATGTAACTCGCATATCTCAAAAACTATTGGTCGTAGAATGTTGAGATTTGATATTTAGGATTGTTCTATGATCTAGTTGTGCACCTCCCCTTTTGGTCGCAATCGAGTGTATAGTTTATGTACAGGACCGCCCAAAAGATTCGAAATACATTACGCTCTATGGGCCGAAATTCATTAAACTCGCCTAACGCAAAAACTATTAGGCGTAGAATGTCGAAACTTCATATTTTGGATAGTTGTAACATCTAGTTGTGCACCTCCCCTATTGGTTCCATTCGACTGGATAGTTTATCTACAGGACCGCCCAAAACATTCGAAATACATTACGCTCAATGGGCCGAAATTCATTAAACTCGCATATCTCAAAAACTATTAGGCGTAGAATGTTGAAACTTTATATTTAGGATTGTTGTAACATCTATTTGTGCACCTCCCGTTTCGGTTCCTTTCGACTGGATAGTTTATCAACAGAATGGCCTAACAGATTCGAAATACATTAAGCTCTATGGGCCGACATTCATCAAAGCGTTTTTTAGAGGTTTTGGGCTATTTCAAACGACGCAGGAGTGATATATGCTGTAAAGAGTTAGAAAATGAATTTCTCCATTAAAAAAGTGTCTTTATCATTCACAGTTCTGCTACAGGAACACTCAAAAGATTTCCAATACATTACGGTCAATGGCAATTTTAGGGGCATTCATCCATTTCAAGCACAATACCGTCCTACCACATAAGTTAGGTAATGGTCCGACCACGGTCACGTGCCTCCCTCAAGAACTATGCCAAAAGTCGCCAAGCTTGGCGACTTTTGGTGTACGTGTGTGCATATTTAACTCTCAAATCTGAAAAACTGGAAGAACGGTTGGTTTCTCCCCGTTTGATTTACATGCAAATACATCCTGTACATGGCTGCCAATACAAATTAAAAGGTTCTGTCAAAAAACCTCTTTAGCGGAGGGGAAACTAATTTCAGCTGAAGGCTGAATATTTTTATTGATATAGATTGGCGCAAAACTGACTAAATTTCCGTGCCATTTCATTATTTTTATTTATAAATCTAAATTAGTCACACTGATTTTTTCACAAGTTCCCTACATGGCGCTATTTTTGCAAACAAAAAATCTCGTATGTGCGTTTGTCAGTTTTCATACTATAAGGTGAATTAATTTTATGCGTATTTTGATGTATTTTTGTTTAATTTTTGAACTTATGTTTTGCTCACAATTTAATAGATTCATGTTTTAGGGGTTTTTATATCTGAAGCTAATCTAATAATGTTCTTATTACTTTAAGTTTCAAGTGATCCGACTTTTTATCAAAACCGCAGAATAGCAATTTTCATATCTTCATCAAATATGGGAAAGAATCCGCATGTACTATGGGGTAAATATCAGAATGCGGATCTTTACCACAAATGCTTTGGGTTTTATAATAATGGTTTGTTGCCTAATAATGGTTTTGTCTGTTTCAGGGGCGTAGCCAGAAATTTTTCATGGGGGGGGGGGGGGGGTTACGACTACTACAACTCATATATATGTATGCGTGTGTGTGATAATGTAGTGAAGAATATGCATTTTGTATGGCAAAAAATTTCTCATTGGGGGGAGGGGGGTTATGACCCCCCTAACCCCCCCTCCCCCGTGGCTACGCCCCTGGTCTGTTTGATTCACATGTTGTGTCAAGTCCTGAGCCTTCCAATGACCATTATACTGTGCTAAGTTCTGGGCCTTCTATTGATGATGTCCATCAGAGCCGGAAAAATCTATTGCCCGACATGCAAGGTCATGGAAAATTTTCAGCCAAGCATGCATTTTATTTTTATTTATTTATTTATTTATTTTTTATTATTATTATTTTTTGACACAGATTCGGTTTGTGATTGCTACATGTACGTTCACATCAGTTCGTTTTAGTAATACGATAAGTTTTTTTACAGCCCTTAGAGATTGGAGTTCCTTTTAGTTCTATAAAAGCCAAATGTCTTCCCCCTATTTTGCAAGTTTCTCTAATTATTTTATTTTATTTTTAGTGATTTTTTTCTCTTTTTGTCGATCTGTTTTTATTAAACTTAGTTTAGAATACATACTTTTGAGATTGTTATCATATTAAATCAAAATTTTCAATGCAGTTCATATCAAAATTTAAAAGAAAATGGAAAATTTAATTATATTCCACCAGTATTGAAGATGCTGGTAGCAGTCAACTTCACAACCTGACAAATAAAAATTTTGCAGCAGAGACGACTTTGCAATTGGATTTCATTCTGAGGTTTGTGCCATGTCCACCACCGCAGATCTTTACCCCATTAAATGGATCAAAGATCCGAAATACAAAAATCTGTTAAAAGTCGCTCCCAGTTTTTATGCATTATATTTTAGATAAAAGTGATCATTTAAGATGCCAGGTAAAGTCCTAAGCTATGTTATAATAAAAAGTTTTGGTTCATAACTTGTTGCAATTTTTCAGAAATGAGTCAAAATTGCCTACCTTTGCCACCACCTACCCTATGTATTTTCTTTGAGATCAACCAAATCGCCTAAAAATGCCTGTTATCATCATAATCGCCCATTATCATTATATGTCTGATTCAAAATTTAAGTAACAATAGCCTAAGTCAGTGTTTTGAGGACAAAGTACAGAGGGTATTTCGAAACTCATGGGCCAAAATTTATTTAAGGGGTGGTATTCTGAGCCACGACGGTTCACAATCACATAGCAATGTTGGGTCGGAAACGTCGTCCTCATGTACCTATTGATAATCATTTTCGAATAATAGTTAACTTTCTGACTACGGTTCGGCAAGAACTAATGGATCTTTCACAAAAATGACTTGATTAAAATTCATTAGTAAGAGAATTAATTACTAAAGCAGGGATTATACAATGGTAACAAGACTGATTATTAAAGTGATTATTAAGTGATTATTTAGTATCGTTGATCAACTGATCAAGTTATCACTGTTCTTATGCGCTTAATATCTCAGCCACAGCAGATTGTGAATATCAAACCGCTATGTACTGTGCGGTCGTGTTAGCTTCCACTCTGCTTCGCATAAGCACGTTTAGTTGTCATCTGGCGAATCAAGAAAACGTGCTTACGTAACACAGAGTCGGAATTAACTAACACGGTGACACAACACACACCGATTTGAAGATCATAATCTGATGTGCTAAGTCTTTAAGCCCTTAAAAGCAATGATTACTTGATCGACGTTGAATAGGTGACCGACCATCCTAGACGATGAACAAAACCGCATCCTTTCCCGTTTTTTATCTGCGCTCAGTAAAACTCACCCTTCTTTATGGCTTGCATGTATTTAGATGGTCAATAATACGTTTTTGGATAGCATAGTAATGAGGCAAATTTTATTTGCAATTTGTAAGCTTAGAGCTGACGTAATTTATGAGATAAATTACACTTTTTCAAATTAAATGTAAGTAAATTTTAAAAAACAAAAAGTATGTAAAGAACATGAATTAAAATTTTTAAATATTTTTGTACTTTTTCATGATTGCGTTAGCTTAGCAAGATTGTTGGCTATGAAAATTAATTTAAAAAATGGTGATAACTTGATCCGTTGACAACCATCTAAAAGAATGAACGTTTGGCGTTTTTACCTGCGCGAAGAAAAAATCAACCTCTTTTACGAATTACATGTCTTCAGATGGACATTAATACGTTTTCGGATAGATGAATAATAGATGAATAATTGGAGACATTTTATATGTAACTTGTACACTTATTGATATTTTATTTTTAAAAATAAATAATATCTTTTGAAAGGACACATGTGAATTAAAAATTTAAAATGTACATGTAATGACTTGTGAATTTAAATTTTACAGTATTTATGTACTTTTCATTATTACGTTAACTTAGAATTTCAGCTATGAAAATGAATTAAAATAAAACCCATTTCATTTGTACAGTTTTTAAAATGTTCTCCTGGGTGTCAAATTTTAGGTTAATCAAGAAAAAGTTTAAAGTTCAATTTTCGCGAAAACTATTGATTTTCGGCCATACATATGTGGGTTAAAATTGTAACCTTTTGGCTCCCCTATCACATCGTACCAGGAATACATCGAGTTACCAGTAACCCTGGATATATGTATATATGCATATACAGAAAGAGAGAGAGAGAGATAACTAAAGAGAGAAATGCATGAATACATATACACATACTTTTATACATACATATAAATTTAATTTTTGTACACCCATGGAAAAAATAATTAAGTCTTTGTCAAAAACAGCAAAAAAAAAAAAAAAATTCGAAATATACATGTATATACCATAGTACCATAAATGAAAATTATATTTATAACGTTGTATCTCTACTTTTACTGTTTTCCGACAAAGACTTTGGATTTTCTTTTCCCGTGGGTGTGCAACAGTTAAACATTTATTGCACATGAAACATTATTATGCTGCTGTTTGACAGCGCTTGTGATTACGTGAAACTTTTTAAGTTTTTTGCATACTTTTCAAAAAAGTCATGTATATACATGTGTGTGTGTGTGTGTGTGTGTGTGTGTGTGTGTGTAACATATGCTTACACACACACACACACACACACACATACGAAAAAATGATGCATCGAAACACAGAAAAGATTCATTTCTCTATAAATATTTAACATACATTTTCACTCTAAAAGCGCCAAATAAAATTGCATAATACCAATACGCTGTATATGCAATATGAAATGTTAATTGACCATCAAAAATTCAGAAAGCCTATTCCCCCTATCATAAATAACGGAAGACTGAATATACATATTTTTTAAAAAATGCCCATCAGCTACATCTGATATGTTCATTTTATACGCAGAATAAATGTAAAATAATTAAACCTCATAATATTCAAAGTCGAAACATTTAAAAGCACTTTTATACCATCGTAAAATTTAAAAATTTACTTCATGTGCGCTTATTTTAAAAGAAGAGATAAAATATCTTTTCCGTGTACAAGTTTACTGGACAATTAAGGAGACAAGAACTTTCTTTGCATATAAAATAAGCATAAATTACCTACTACGGTCTTGAATTTTAATGCGCGTATAATTCTTCCAATCAGCCATAAAACTTTATAACCTTTAAAAAATCATTATCTGGGAAATAGAAGGAGAGTTATTTTAAGACTTAATTAACGAGTAATAAGGTATTCCTTTTAGCATAAGCTAGATTCTGCGTTTCGAAGGGGAACTGATGTTAAATTTTTAAGCATTACTGGAAGCGAATGAAGAAAAATAAATAAACAGTATTCACATAATTCGGGGAAATAACGAAAGAAAATTGTTTTGGAGTAGTTCCAAATATTTTATTTTTTAAATAAAATAGCAATGATTTATTTTTAAAGTATGGTTATGCATAGCGTGTATGAATTTTACTAAGATATAAGTAAATGCAACTTTTTAAAACGGCACGAAAAACGATCGTAAGAGGCAAAACTTAAAAGAATTCAGGAAAAAGCGCTAACGGAAAAAAAACACCAACTGGAAAAAACGCGAACGGAAAAAAACCGCCAATTTAAAAAACAAACAAAAAGCACGAACGGAAAAAAAGTCATGCAAAGAAAAACATACTTCCCTGAACAATAATTTTTATTTATATATTTGTCATAGACTTACTTACGACTTACTTTGTAGTAGTAGTAAATATGAGGATGGTATTGTAAGCCACTTTTTATAATTTGAGATTCCACAATTTTGATCTATTATCATATTGATCACGTAAATTAAACCGCATTAAATGCAAAGGAATTGTCTTTGGAAGTCGAAGCATAGATCAAGATCACAAAGGTCAGCAAGCTCATTAACTTCCAGGAATTAGAACGGGGAGGATTTTCTTAGTTAAAAACCAGCAGGGGGTGGTAAGGGTTCGCAAAGCCATAAGCCCTTACACATTGTAAACAAACAGGGTTCTCTCATACTCTATTCCATGAAAACACTCACAAAATACTTGAACGTCATCACATTTAAGAATATTATATCCTGCAAAATCATTTAAGTTATGCGATAATAAATAATGTTTTATCCCATTTTCTTATTATTACATCGATTATTTAGAAAAGATACAGCGATTTTATTGCGATTTTTTAAAAGAAAATATTCTAAATTATTTGGAAGGAAATTTTTAAAGGCTGAATAAAATTTTAATTGATTTCATACGATTTATTTTGTTTAAATTTTAATGGAAATTAAAATCATACTCTAATAATTTTTCTCGCTAAAATATTCGAAACCTTTTTATTTCTTACATTTATTTGTCAGCTAAATAGTAAGAGAGTAGATAAATAACTGTAAAAAAATGCATAAAGTAATATCAAAATACTCAATAGATTAGTCCTGTGCCTTTTATTGACTGAAATTTTAATGGTAAACTTATTATTTGAGAATCATTACATAGAAAATAATTTCCACATGAGCGCCCATACTTTTCTTCGGAGAGCGGGGAGTATGCCTTTGTAAAGGGGAGAGTTATCTCAGGATTTTAATTACTTAACAATTCTTCGCCCTTTCCAAAAACAGAAAAAAAGAAAAGAAATATATAAGTGAGTTGTTTTTATTTTTTTAAATTTAAAATACAACAGATTTTTCTTGTGTTAAATATTTACACAACTTATACATGATATTTTACTGTGCAAATGTATTCGCTTAAACAGATAGCCTTGTTGTTAAGACACTAGAAGAATCGATCTTTTATTTTTGGATGAGAAATGTGTTTCTAATGAAATTAATAAAATAAAGGAATGGTTTAATTACTTACATAATGATTAGAATAATAACTTGATCGTTTAATTCGTTATTTGTTTAATTGCTTATTTTGTTTGTATAAAGACCAGAATGTAGGAAATTGTAGAGAAGGTACTCGAAATTTCGAAAATTTCCAGTACCTTCTCTCACTTACCAAACAACCCAAAAAGAATATACGACACCACATGTTTAATATTCATGTTCTCCATAATTACTTTTGGCTTCAGTTCGATTCGTAATGATGTATTGTTTTACTTTATATAGCACAGCTTTTTGTTAACCCTTTGAGGCGCAACCCTTTCCCAATGCTGAAAAAAGGGCAGCCGTTGCCATCGCTCGACTAAACTACCAGCAAGGTGGCGGACGATCGAAACGTTCATCTCGCTGATCTTGCCTTTAGCTGGCTGTGCCGGCACAGCCAGCTGCGTCAAAAAAGGGTCTCTAGATCTGTGGCACGCGATGAAAATTTCGATCGTCCGCCATCTTGCTGGTAGTTAAGTCGAGCGATGGCAACGGCTGCCCTTTTTTCAGCATTGGGAAAGGGTTGCGCCTCAAAGAGTTACAGCCCGATATTATCCCCACTCCAAAATAAATAAATAATGTTCTGGCATTCTTCCATTTTCAAGCAGGTCTCAGTGCTGTTAAAAATAATCGTGACAATTTTTTTTACGGGAAGTAACGTGTTCAAAAGTAAAGGATTCTCGAGGAACTATATCACCCGCTACTATTTTTATAGAAATCAAATCTATTCTTCGTGACTGGAAACACCCAACTAGCACACATACGTTGGGTTATTGATGGCACGTGGTTGGCACAAGGTTGTTACGTTGGGCAAACGTTGGATGTCCATATGGAAATGTCGGTATTCTGTTGGCTAAAGGTTGTGATGGCAAACGTTGGGTAACAACCGTTGACCATCCGATGGCTGAATGTTGTGTTGGATAACCGTAGCTAAACAACGACCATTGCGCATGCGCAGAGACACACATTCAGGAAACCGGGAAGCGATAGATTCATGTCCGTTCGCCGTTCCGTTTCCGCCATTGCTTGTTATGATGTGTGGATACACTTTTATAAAGTGATTGATAGTTGAAATCTGAAACGAATATTTATCTTTTCAGCTATATTTCTGTGAATTTTATTCGTTGCATAGGTTCGTAGTAACTTGAATTACGATAACTATTATTATTGATGCATTGATTATAGTTCGATTGTCCATAAGCCTAACGATCTTCAAAGTATGTAAACAAACAACTTACTATGCAGCTATGGTAATAAATATATAATAATTGCACAGTGCTTATTAAAAGATGCGTTTTTGGATTACTAAACAATGCTAGACAGCTTAATAATAAAGTTTTATTTGCTCATAGTTGTACAACAGTCGAGAAGGTAAAATTGGACACAATTGTTTTCTCGTAATAAGTTTATTCTGAAAACAAATCAACTTGAGCCGTGCTTATATTTTGCAAGATTATAATGACTAATGAGATTTCAGATTTAGAAGTAGTTATTAAACTAACACTACTTCAATTTTGAAATCTCGTTGGTTCACAGTGGTTAATCAACAACAAGGATTTAAATTTGTGCATCAAAATTGTTTTGTTGTTAAAGGTATGTATTAAATATTTTACAGTTTTAAGAATTCAGTTATTTTAATATTTTACAAATGTGTTATAGTACTTTACAGTTCATATATATATATCTATATTTACCAACTTTATTTTGTTATTTATTTATTATTTTAGAAGAGATTTTTGTATCTACACCTGTTATATGCTACAGGACTCAAATTTTCTGGAGAAAAATACATAATCTATATGCAATCAAATACTCTTTGAGAGTACTGGAAGAAAAAAACATTTTTATTGCTTTGACAAGTCTCTTCTACTGCGTATTTTAGTTGAATGAAAAATATCAGTAGCTCTTTAAGTAATAGGCTGTGACTGAGTGTTCACGTCCCTGAACTGAAATCAATACTAATTTTTTAAAACTTTTCTTCAGACATTCTATTTTTTGCATTAGAGAAAGGATGCGCTATGGAAAAAAAAAGTTCTCTCTCTCTCTCTCTCTCTCTCTTTTTTTTTTTTTCAAAATTTTGTGCAATGGTAATTATGCGGGACGCATCGTAACTTTTTTTTTTGCGTACCATCAACGACTTTTTTCATTTTATGTGCTATAGCGTGTAAGCAGCATCACTAATACATTCTGTTGTACTGATATCTTTCTCATAGTCAGATAATATAGATGCACCCGTGTGATGATACTTGCATGCGTTCTTGCGATACTTGCATGCGTTGATATTGCATGCGTAATACATATATGCATTAGGCATGCAATATTTTTTTTTTCTTTTACTTTGCAGTCAATATCTACAGTTAACTGAAAATAAAAATAGAACTACGAAATGTCATTGTATTCCATACCAATTTTATTCGGGCAAACTAAAAATTAAGAATCTAAAAAATTACGTAAATTGAAATAAATGTAAAAAATAATAAATAAATATTTTAGTAAAGAATGATTTCTGTGACAATCTTCAGTGACTTTATACTCCTATTGGATTTCCCCACATGAATATATATATATATATATATATATATAAAAAGAGAGAGATTAAGCCTCCTTACAAAAGTTTCAATGGAGTAAATTGTCAAAGATTTTGAGGGACACTTTACAAAAGTAACTGTCACTGGAGAAGGAGGGATGTGAATCATATTTCAAAAAATAAGCAAGCATTCTTTCCTTTAACGTTATATGTTTTTTCTTTTAATTAATTCGAAAAGTTTTTATGATTTTGGTTTGCCTGCCGTCCAGGTTCTCTAAAACTGTAAAAGATAGCTTCTGAAAGGACCTTCTAAATATTTTCCTGCATCCGATCTCTCCCCCCTCCTTTTTTTTAAACAGTTCATAAGTTGCACCTGCAATATTAATCTTCCTCATAGTGCAAAATAGGTTAGTTTTCTACAGATTAGTATAATGTTTGTAACTTGACAGATCGTTTACTATTTGAAAATAACACATTTCCGTTAGTGACGATACTAGAGCCGGTTTTAAGCAAAAATGTTGGGAGAGGGGTGTAAAGACAAAATTTTCTGACGATATATACCAATATGCTTTCAAAAATATACACCGATTATCTGGCCTCTTGGGCGGTTTCCTCCAGATGTAGCGTGAATACGCATTAAATCCCCTAAAAGTCCTTCGCCCGAGGCACCCCCCACCCCAGGCAGATACTTAATGTGCATGTTTGCCTAAAATACACACTACATTACATGATCTGGAATGAAGTTGGCTTGAGGGGACAAAAGGGACTTGTTTACTGGCACATAAATCACTAAAAGGAAAATCGTAAAAAGACTATGTTCATGATATAGTATAACTTATAATAAACTGTCGGCAGAACTGGTAATTTATACACTGAGCATTTTACAGATTGGTGATTAAAGCTGAAATTTCCTGACAGTCCTTTGGCAACTGACGATTTTGTCGACAAAAGTACTTTTTTGGGGGGTGGGGTGTCCGCTCGCCCTCCTCCTAAGCGCAGAGACACCCACTGTTGAAGTGGAACCATATTTGATGAAAGAAAAAACGTGACTATTTGATAATATGCTTCGTTCTACATATCTGCCGTCCCTTAAAACTTATCTGAATCCGTCACTGCATTTGCTGTTAGTAAAATAATTAAAAACTTTAATTTGAAATTTAACAGTTTTTCATATATCTATAGAAATGTTATGAAATAGCACATCAATTTGTCAAATATTCGTCAAATATAATTATCCAAGGTTTCTGCATTGGCCTAAAATATGAAACTAACTTATAAATGTAACGGTTAACAATTATGATAGCTAAATGTTAAAAATAACCAATTTCCAACAGTTGGATAATAGAGTGAGAACATACAGATTTTACGCTGTCCCAATGTATACATTTACACGTCAACCCAGGGTATGCGTTTATACGTTAGCCCAACGTATGCATTAATACGTTAGCCCAACGTATGCATTAATACGTTAGCCCAGCGTATGTATTTTTACGTTAGCCCAACGTATGCATTCATACGTTAGCCCAACGGTTGGAAATTTGTTGGCAAAACGTTAGAGCATACGTTGGCCCAACGTAAGAAATAACCAGTTGCCAACCGTTGGATAACCGTAAGCCAACGTGTCATTTCAACGTTGCCCCAACGTATGCATTCATACGTTGCCCCAACGTATGTGTGCTACCTGGGCAGTCAAAACATCAGAGTTTGGTGTTCCCAGAACGGGAACACCAAAGGATTAACAAAAGCGTTAAAGGGTTAATATAACTCCCCGAGGTTCAGGTGGTCACCAAAGTTTTGCCCAGCCAGTTTATCTTCATCTTGCCTTAATAAGGCGCGAAACGAAACTAGAGTATCTGTTGAAAATAGGAAAAGAGGTTGCTTCGTCGTGCTCATGACTATCATGTAAATTACCAATCGAAAAGAACGATAGGCGCAAAGTAAAAATGCTCGAAAAAGCTTTGAAAAGTTCTGGCTCATTGCTTTTTCCAAGTGAAACAGGGAGTGGGGGACGAAAGGTGGGTCGGCAGTAATTGTCACATAACCCTCTCTTGAATAAATGCGAGATAATGATAAATTGAAAATGGACGCCCTTTAACGGAAATGAAAGTAAAATCTGCTGTTCGATTCTGCTTAAAAGCCCACCCACCCAACCCCTCTTGCTCCGTTTGCTTCTGAAAAAAAAGTACACAGGGCAAAGAAAGAAAAAAAGCGAATGCATAATTTGAGCTAATTTAAATTCTGATTTCCTCCTCTTCTTCTTGTCCTGCTAGTCTCTCTAGAAAAAAAAAAAAAAAAAAAAAAAAACCTTTGATTCATTGTCGCAACCGAAGAAAAGAAAGGTTTGGCATGTATGTCTTACAATTTTTTTTTACCTTTCTCTGTCGAGTCTGAAACATTCCATTCTGCCCCTATGAAGCATCTGTTTTTCCCTTTTTTTTAAATCGGTCCACCGTTTGGGTGAAACGCGTTTTATTGCTTTTTAAAGAAAGGGGCGGTTTGGAATGAAATTTAATCACCTGACGTGAATTGCAAATTTTGGGAATTAGTTACGATGACAAATTGCTTTCCTGGAAGGCTGTTTTGAGATGCACAGAGATATGAGAAACCGAGGGAGATATGTTGTGCCTGTTATTTTAAACAATATTATTTAGTGAAACTATATGACATGGATTAGTTAAATATATTCATCCAGTTAACTCGGAGAAACTAGATGAGATTTCAGAAACTTTTTTTTTTTCACATTTTCTAAAAATTTCCTTAAAAAATGCATAGAACGTTTTAGCAATAATCAAATTTTGAAACTGAACATCTGAAAAAAAAGGAATTATATCAATGAATCTCCTTTCACTTTTTTCCTACATCAAGAAGGTGTTGTGTTGTGAGATTACGGCCGATTATCTACACTAGGAATCTAGGCCGAAGCTACGTGCCCTCCGGGGGGCTTTCTAATGGGTTCTAACCCGTATTTACTCTAAATTTCGGAGAAAACCTCAGAAAACCCCGAACGGCTAGCTCGACGGATGTGACCTGGGTTTGAACCAGGCACCTTCTATCTCCCAGTTCAGTGATGTATGCTCTCGGCCACCGATGAGATCCTACTGCGAGAGGAGCTTTTGCTACATCGAAAGATGTCTTCTTCGAAAGATGTCTACATCGAAAGATGTCTATCTCTATTCCAGCTGAGGATTTTTGGTGAAGGTGACTTTTTGGAGCTGTTCTAAGAGACAACTATATTGGCTAACAAGTATTTATTTCAAAGTGTGGTAAGATCATAGTCATTCAACGCAGTGTCGGATTTAGAGGTGTGGAACCCTAAGGCAACAAAGGAATGGTGGCCTCTAATTATTTCTCAAACAAGTTAATAATTTTTTCGACGATCGCGGTTTGGAATGTTCAGGACGAAAAATGGATTAAAAAAGGAACAGAACCGGTTTTCGATTGGCGGAATTTTATTTTCTTTTTTAAATTAATTTGTACATAATTTGATAGGAAATTTCATGTAAAGATGTCTATTGCGAGGCTCCCTCTCTTGTGGAGGCTCCGGGGATGCAGCCCCGGTTGCCCTCCCCTAAATCCGGCCCTGATTCAACGACGCAGATAGTGTTCGCAAAAGGCTGTTCCTTCTCAAAAATGATCCTCCAAAAAGTTTTTAAAATATTAAAAGTTTTCCTATACAGCAAACAGCATTTACTAATTAGTTAAAGAATATGAGATTGAAATAAAATTAGCCTTTATGAAATCAATCACCAGACCTTAAAATTATTATTATTATTAGTAGTAGTAGTATTATTATGTGATACCCTGAGCAACAGGGGTAAAAATTATTTTCTGCGGCTTTTTACCCCTTATTGGAGGATGAATAGATATTTTACTGTAAAAAGGGCGTAAAATATTATTTTTATGTGAGGTGTTTACATACAACCACATTGAGTTAAAGTTTGGTTGACCAAATTATCATGAGAGCTAAGGCAACATTCTTAAAAAAAATCAATCTATTTTCATTATTTTATTCATCTCCCGTAATTACATAACAACGCTTCTCTTAACAGCGAACATATATAATCACAAAATCAATGACTTACGATTTTTATACAAATTCATTTTGCTGTAAAATAATGAATATTTTGTTAAAAATGATGCTTCTGTTTTATTAACAAAATAATTTGTTAAATAAGTATAGCTCAACGAACATGATACTCGTTATTAAATAATTTGAAAATATCATACCACTCTACAACAAAAACAGAACTTGCATAAAAAGAACTGTTGATGTATTCCGCGCCATTATGATATTCTCAGAACTATACTGCTCAAAATTTAGATTCTTAACTTTGCTTTTAATAGAAAGGAAATAATTTATCATATTATTCGCGGGAACTAAATTTTGTTTGTATCCATAGAAATAACTACAAAGCTCAAATATAACTTTTCATGTATGAAATGGAACTAAAGCTGTAACATTATAAATTCATGCGCATTTCAACAGCATGAAAATAAGAACCCTTTTAAAAGTACTTTGTTTCCTTATTTCTAATCTGCCTTAAAATGGAATTTCCGCACCCAAAGGGACTTTCAACGAAAAAGTGCAGTTTAGAGCCCATTTATCTAAAATATTCTCACTCACAAAAAAAGGGGGAATATCTGCAGTCATATATTTATAATTTGCCGCCATTCAAATGCTCACACCATACATCAAGACTTTATACCTTAAATTAAAAAATTTTCTTAAAAGAGGGGGAAAACCAATTACACTTTATAAGTCCGGCGAAAGAAGAAAAAAAAGTAATAATAAAACCCGACTTAACACGTCCTTAAAATCCATCTCCGCAACGTGAAAAGGCACGTCACGCAACATGTGCCTGCACAGACCGTTAATGCGCGCACCCTTATTAATCTAAAGTAATTTGGGTGCCATTCAACTCCATTTTTTTATTTTTATTCTTTTCTTGGCACTTCTTGGCTCAACTCCTCCCCAAGTAAATTAATCCGGCCACCTGAGACGGCACGCAAGGTTTTCGAGCGGACCCTTTTTTTCCAGAAAACGTGGCTAAGTCCGCTCTGTTAGGCTTAAAAACTAAATTTATTAAAATTCAGTGTTCTTGCAACCAAGGTCCTTGCTAAAAGGGGGTACCCCACCCCCAACGCTTACAAAATTCTATTAAACTTGGCAAAATTAGATACGTAAATGGCAATATTGGTGAAAAAAAATTAACGAAAACGATAATTTACTTTATGTTTTTGGTACACTTGGCAAAATTACGCAAACCCACTTGGCAAAAGTAAAAAGTTAGTAATATATTTGATAAAAAAAATAAGTAAGTTGGTAAAAAACCGATATTTGACTTGACAGTTTATCGACATCCCCCCCCCCACCACCACCACATTAAAAAAGTCTTAGCAATAACTCGGCTAGGAACATCTTCGAAGATCTCCTTCTGTACCAAGCCCCAAGCCACCCCTGAAACGGGGAGAAAACGATTAAAAAAAGGCACTTTCTAACCATTTTTTCCCACTTCTTCAGTGGGATGTTCAGTTCTGTCACAGAAAAAGAGTTATTGTTACACCTAAAGGGGGATCCTAATTTAGGTTCCTCTATCAAAAAGTTATAAAAAGATTCACTGGTCCGAATGACATGTAATTTGACCTTTGAACATACGTATACTAATAACTAATAAGAAATATGACTGGCGGCAGTAAAAATGGTTGGAAATTTCATCAATAATTCGAACTGTTTGCAATTTGTGAGAACTGATAGAATTTTCTAGAAAGATGAAGAAATATTAGAAGGAGTGTCATCCGTCCGCAAAACCTTCCATAGAATTATCCAATTCTATCCAGGAGCCCTCCACGATCCTATCGCAGAATATCAGCGACGGATAGTTCTCACTCACGGATACTCAGATTCATCGGATAAATAACCGCAACTTTCTATTTGGCGCCAAAGCAATGAGTGTTGAATAAAAGAAGTGAAAATTTTTATACCTATTGGGGCAGTGTAGGAATTGGGACCGACCAACCAATCAAAACACACTGGTTTCTCCCCTTTATTAAATGAAGGCATTGTCTTCAGAATTTCCGGGGAGTTGGGGGACACCGATCAAGAAAGGGGGTGTGCTTTTTGACTGGAAGGGAAACTAACGCTTGCTTTGAGGAAGTACTTAACATCCCATGATACACACAATAAAAATTCCATCATCGTCTAGTATCGGATACAGGAAAGCACTTTTCGCTGGCAGCTAACTTGTCATGAAAAAACACTGGAGTTTCCGACAGTAATTTCTACATCGGAATGATTTCGACAGCTTCGGTAGCAATAGAGATGTTTTCTCAGATTGTGATATCATGAGTGGAGAAGGCTTGATTTATCTTCTACGAAAAGCTTTCCGATAACATCGTGGTGGAGCGGCAGGAAAGAAATTGTACTGTAAAAGTTTGTCGAACCGGACGTAATCAAGAATCAACTATTGAAGGTGTGTAATTTTGAATGGATAACACTGTATGATCTTTCACGGAAATTTACGAATGGTGATAATACATGTCTAAAAATGGGACAGTTCCCATGATACTGCTCGTACTGATTCCACTGCTGCAATACCACAACCACATCTTCCGCTAATGTCAAAAAGACTCCTTTTGCTATATTTCATGCCATGTGAACTCTTAAAATGTAGTTCATCATTCTGGAAACCTTTGGAAGTCATCGGGCAAGAACCTTTTCTTATAATCATTAATACCTATTTACAGACAAATGGCGCCTAAGTAGTGGAATCTTTACAGACGCAGAATCACCGAGTCTCTCTTGTGTATTCTGTATTTCTATAGCAAGTGAAATGTTTCTTTACTATAATATGGGAAAGCTACTCATGGGCTATCCGCCTAGAACCTATAATAAGTGAAATGTATAGTACACATCTCACGTATATTCAGGTGAAATTTCACTTCCTGTACTTCATCTTCGAATGTATGAAAGTGTGAATAATTATAATCTTTTATCTTGTTTCTTATTCGGGGACTAATATTTTCTCAATTAATTTTTTGTTCGAGTGGGGGGGGGGGGGTAACTGCATGTTTATTTTTAATTTAAATTTTGAAAATTCAATATAAACTCCTAATTTTGGATTATTTAATTCAATTTATTGGGCCTCTTTTACCCAAAAAAAAAAAAGTAAATAAATAAATAAATAACTTTTATAGACTGTATATTGAGTAAAATTTGTATTTTTGGACTTTTATCAATGTTTAAAAGTGCTATTTGTAAACTGGCAGATGAAAGTGAGGCGATGAAGTATGATATCTGAGATTTTGTCTTGCAAGTCTCGGTTTTACATATTAGTTGACACTATTAAATCTGCTGCTTTAAACACTATTTTAATATTTTTGAAGTATTTCAACCCCGTTAATTTTAATGATGGAAAAATTTATCTATTCTCTTGTTTATTTGTTTATGTAAGGTATGTATTTTAATTAAAATAGAAATAAAGAGAATATATATGAGCATAAAACTTTTATATTCACAGATTACGGAGCTTAATAAAACAGTAAATTTGATATTTGACCCTTCAAGACTGAGTTTAAATGTAAGTTAGCTGATATTATTAAATGTAATGCTTTAAACAGACTGTTAAAATATTTAAAGAATTTGAACCGCATCAGTTCTAATGAAAACATTTTTTTTATTTGTTTGTTTGTTCGTTTTATAAAGTCATTGGTAAGTCATTGCTATCCTTCAAGTAGGTTTCAATATTCTGGAGCACCTTTTAATAGGGGAGTCTGAATAAAGGAAAGATTTTGGTCCTCTAAACAGTACACTGTATATTAATATTTATCAGTACACTCTATATTAATAGTCGAAGTTTAAAAAAAAACCTGTTTCATTAATTGTTTTATTATTATTCCAAAGCACATACATAAATGTTTTAGAGTGACATACAAAAAGCATTTACTTTCACACAGATCATATTTTTATATCAGAGGAAAAAAAAATCTATTTTCTAAAATGCGTAAAATTTCTGAAATTATAAAATTTTTTCGAAAATAATAAAAAATCCTTTTCTAAATGACATAAAATTAACCTATAAGAAACTGAATTATTAAATGCATATTGAACATAGGACAAAAGATCGCATAAATCAAAACAACTAAAATAATTTTCTTTCCTGCCATTTATTTTTAACTGAAAAGAGAAAAAAATAACTGGCAGAAGCGATGGGTTTCTGAATAGTACTAATATTATTCAGTAAGGAAAAAAGTTATAACCTCATAGAAAAGTGTCACATTAATAGAATATTTAATGAGATATTTTCCGAAAAAGAAAAATGGTATGTTCATTCCTACTATATAAACCGGATTATTCTATTAAGTGTTATTAGAGATAATAAGATTTTCTGTTTTGCTTCTCGATATCTGGAAATGGTTATTTTCTTTTTTATCTTTCTGAACTAACAGCAGAAGGAAAAATCAAGAGGAATAAGAACATTTTTAACACAAAAATATTTCTTACAAATTATTTTATGTTTGTACAACTTTGGAAATTTCAAAATGACATCTTGAGACATTTTAACATATTTAAATCTATAAAATTTCATGGTACTTATTAAAGTCTGAAAGTTTGTGTAAATTTGGATTATATTTGAGATTTTGCGAAAACTTATTCAAAGTGAACAAAATCTGCTCACGCATCACGTAATAACGACCAAAGTGAATAAAATATAATTTGGTTACATGGCAATTCTTTTGAAAATTAGGAATAGATTTTGAAGTTTTGTCAAAATTTACCCAAAATGCATAAATAGGCTCTAAAGGCTCATAAGGCTCATAAGGCGCTAAAACCAATTATTCAATTTGCATAGTTGCAACAATATACGCTATGGAAGGGTGAAATGTGTAGTGTGTTAGAATGGGTTTGTATTCCTTTTTGATCAAAATTTTAAATTGTTTTTAAATGATTTTTCTTATTTGGCACGTATTTTGGGAAATTAGTTAGCCATTTTTATACTCATTAAATAGTTTGTTAATTGTATTTGAAGACATAATACTAGCTTTTTTGTCTGTTTATTGAATCAGTGTCTTTTTCTTGTGTTTCGACCTACAAGAAACTGACGCATTCAGGAAATTTGGGGAAGTGTTGTTGTTATTCTTAATTCAGAAAAGGTTTAAGCATATTATTATAAGAAAAAAAAGTGAGAATTTTTAAAAATATTTCACCCTCTAAGTACTTTACAGCATGGCGGTTGTAAAACTGCTATACAGTCAGGCTTAGTTCACATTATGCGTCCAGATGCTCTGACAAGGCTCTTAATGGTATAAATGTTGCTTACTAATGTCTGAAAATATAGGATAAAAAAGAAAAATCATTCAAAAAGAAACTACTATTTATGATTTTTATCAAAACAGAAATATCTACTCATTTTATCCCATCTTACATCAATGAGATAACGGAATACAAGCTTATCCAGTAGAACCTAAGTCTAACAGCCTTGGCCGTAATACCTATAAATTTTAATAATTTGTAAGTTATGCTAGAAAATAAATGAAGTTTTATAAAGTGTATTATTATTTTTTCAATCTATAACCCATTTCACCGCACCTTTATAGGAAAAACAGTTCATAATAAATTTTGATTTTTTTTTGCATTTAAAACAAAAGCATATTCTTAAACCTGTAAATAAAGTTAAATTATCTTCTGTTAAAGATCCTATTTCTATAGAATATCGTTGAGATGTTTATGACATTCCTTGTGTATCTTGTGATTTGGGTTATATTGGCCAGACCAGAAGAACTCAAATTTATTCTCAAGGAGCATGAGAAATATGTTTTAAGCATTAGCTTTCCAAATCTTCTACTGCCTCACATTGTTTGAATTCCAATGATCGTTTTCAATTTTCTAAAGCTAAGATCTTGTGCTAAAGCTAAGCTTTTCTAAAGCTAAGAACTCCTCAGTCTTTATCCTATCTTGATTTTTTGGAAGGTTTTTCCATAACCTAGCACTTGGAAGGTCTTGTGAACGGTGGTTCTTCTATTCCTTTTGTTCATTCTGCCTGGAGGCAGTTGTTGTAAGGTTTTATTTCTTTCTTCTTCTACTCCCCACCTTTTTCCTCTTTGTATTCTATTTATTTTGCTGTTAATTGTGTTTTATCTGCATTTCCTTTATGTTTATTACTATTAAAAAAATGTGTTGTCCCGTATATAATTGTGTTTTCTAATGTTTTTGTTATTATTCTTTTGTTGTTCCGTTTTCTATTGTTTTTTTTTTTGTTTCTGTTTTTTAAGGCTCCTATTTTGTACACGTATTTTTATTTTTATTATTTTTATTTATTCTTCCGTATTTTATTGTATTTGCATCTATTTTATTTTATTTTTATCTACGCTCCCTTTCCTTTCTTTTTTCCCCTCCTCCCTGTTTCTTGCTTTTTGTTTTTTCCGATTGGCAACTTGCTGTTCTCTTTCGTTTTATGCTAACCTTTCAGTCCCCACTATTTTTCCACACGGTATTTTGACGGCTGAAGAAGACTGAATACTGTTTCTTCCGAAACAATCGTCCAGTGCGATAAGTACCTTTTTCTGTGGGTAACTACGCAAAGTCTTATTTATCTTATAAGCTGTGTGTTTGAGATAACTTATCTTTCTTGAGTTTTGAGGAAATAATTAAAATAACGCATTAGCTTTTGCTTGTATGGTGAACATTTTTCATGATTTTTGCTGTAGACTACTTGAATTTTAATATGACATCTGCTTATAATTTGATATTTTTGACATCTTAATAATTAAATCAATCCCTTTTACAATGAATTAATGAAGCATAATTTAATAACAGAAACGATCTTTGGTAAAAGAAAATTTAACTAGATAACGCTGAAAACAAAACTAACAAGTTTTTCGTAGATGTTAATTAAATTATTTCGCAGTACTGTAAAACATTATTCATTTATCAAATAATACGCCTGTACATTTCAGAGATGTACAAATACCAATCTGGTAGCAAAATGCACACGTAAAAATGAATATTTTCACACAATTAACGAAATTATACCATTTTAAAATTATAATATATCTCTTGATATTTTTTAACAGCTTTATTGGAATGGTTGTTGTGTGTGATTAAGGCAAACCTGCGCGAGGGGTATCTGCCTAAGATGAGGGATGCCTTGGTAGTAGGACTTTCTAAGGGGTTCTAACGCGTATTCACGTTACATCTGGAGAAAACCTACCAAAACTCCAGACCGTTAGATCGACGACCGCGCGATGAGACCCGAACCAGGGACCTTCACTTTTCGGCCGTCTACAATTTTCAGTGATATAACCACTGTGCCATGGCGAGGCATTCATTGGAATGGAACTGTAATAAAATGGTATAATTGAAAGTAGTTATCAGCTGTCACAGGTTCCACAGACAAACCGATATAGGCTACAATTGGATTAGAAATTTCTTTAAAAATTAAATTTTATTAATTGACCGATATTACCGATTTGTTTGTTTGTTTTCCAGGAGAGGACAGCTCAGGTCACTGAATGTGTATTTTAAAAGAGCCGCATACATCCTTCTTGGAATTCTCTGGCACCATTTGGATCCCCATCAGAAGGTGAACTTCAGAATATAGGGCACTCCTCGGAAATTGGTATCGACCGCCCAGAGGACTTTCGGATCCACGGATTTAACGTGCACATACACCGTATGTACACTGTGATTTTCAGTAGTACGTTCAGTGGTACGTCAGTGGAGCCTGAAACCTTTGAAGAAACGAAGCCATCACTTTAACGCTTGGCTATCACGATAAAAGACCGTTAAGCATTTCAAATAGAATAGTTTGTTTAGTAGCAATAAAACTAGGGATGGACGCGAGACGTGCGAGACGAGAATCGGGGCTGTCTCGTCTCGTCTCGCAGTGGTAAACCTCTGTCTCGTCTCGCCAACACTGTGTCTCGTCTTGCGTCTCGCAAAGAAATTGCTGTCTCGTCTCGCGCGAGACGCGAGACGTCTCGCGAGTCTCGCAAAATTAAGGAATGCGATTTCGTTACCATTTTATACTAACTTATTATTGGGATTTTATTGAAAATGAATAATAATAATAACAATTACTTACATATAGCCACATTAGTAGATATATTAATAACTATATCAGCATATATCGGCATTTGAAGTAAAAGAAATTGAGATTTAATCCGTATATATAATGTCACACCGAAAATATAGTATTTATTTTTATTTACTAGCTGCGTGCCCGTTCTTCGCACTGTAGTAGACGAAAATTTTCCTAACATGAGTAATTTGAATTAATTCCAGTGATGTGGAATCTAAAATAAAAGCAAAATTATTTGACTCTTGATGTAAAGTTTGCGTCATGAGTATTAACCTGGCATCATTGCAATATAATGACTCAAAAAATTACGTCAGTGTCATTCGCGATCAGAAAAGTGAAAAGCTTAGCGGTTTGCAGAGAACTCCCGACTTTCAAAATGTGTTATTTCTACATCATACTGTAGTTCTACATCTTACTGTTCAAGTTGTAGCATTAAATACCTCAGACACTACATGAAATGGACAACCGTTTGTTTTAAAATAGCTGCGCACCCGCTCTTCATACGAGAGGTAGCGAATATTTTACTAAAATCATATCTGCATGAGACAAAACAGAATTTTTTTTTAAGTTAAAGTAATCTCCTCTGTTGAAATTACTGCGGGATATATTAACACAAATTAGAATTACTTATCGTTTAGTTGGTAGTAAGATAACCCTTGAAAAATTATAAACAGAACACTTTTAGTCTTTATTAAATCTCTACTATTTAGTTTAACGTCAATTTCAAGTCTCTGAAATATGTGTAATTTTTATATTAATGAAAACAAGATTATATTAACGATAATTATAATTATTTGCCTAATATTTCCAATAACATTACCGTGTGTGCAATTTTAGATTTCATTATAGTATCTCAGTTGGTTAATAGACGTCTTATTTTTTGTTTATATTTTAAATTACTGAACAGTTAATTTGTTGACGACTATCCGTTTGTACTTTTCCACAATAATTTTTAGCGATAGTACTACAGTCGTTATGGTCGCCCTGTTTACAGAAAAATTAAACCATAATCCCCCTAATGTATATCCAGTGTGGATTTTTTTTAAAAAATGAAAAGACATCTAACAGGCGAAGATAATTTTAGAATAGGAACCCAACTGCAAGATAAAATGATGGGGAGGAAAAAAATTTATAAAAGTTTTGCAAGCCGAAGGAAGGGAAAACATGATAATATAAACGAAAAGAGAAATAGTTTTTCAAAAAATTGCTTGCATTTCTTTCCGTCCGATATTAATATGTAAGAATAAGAAATGTCATTTTAATCTCTTTAAAATAGGCCAACAATAGGGAATTAAACCCCCCTAGAAAGTTGTTACCAGGGTGGGCGCCCCCCCCCCCCTACGCACGCCGCAGCGTGCGGGAAAGTTTGAGGATAATATCGGTACAAGGATATTTCAACCAAGGATATTCAACCATATTTCAACCTACTCAGACTAAGCATCAATGCGAATGCAAGTTGCTCTACTTCTAATCTCTCTCTGATATACCCGAAACCCGATTATCGCAGGGGCAAGGGAGGGGGGCAGTAGTCCGGTGCCCCTGAAGAAAAAGGGGGCCCATATATATCCCGATTATTTAAATTATAAATTACTATGTATTGAGATAGTAATTGTGGGGAAAAAACTGAATTTCCTCTATAATATAGGTATTACCTATAGGTATTACCTAATTGTCTATCACCAGATCAAGTTATAGATATTTTTTTGGGGTGATAAATACGATTTGATTAAAGTACAAAAACTACAGTTAACTGAAATGCAATTTTCGAGTACAACAGCGGTCAAAACTGGGTTAAAATGCTTAAAAAGAGGGGGCTCAGTAAAGGGGCTTAATGCGTAAAAAAGGGGATAGTAAGGTTGGCCCCAAACTTAATGTCCCGGGCCCCGTCTAAAAGTGGTCAGATTTGAACATACCGTACCGCCTTTCCTATTTACTTATTATTTTTCTTTCAACTCTTCTCTGTTTTCTTTTTTTTTTTCCGCCTCTTTCTTTATCCTCTCCTTTGTGTGTTTTGTATATCTTTCGTCTGTTTTAATTTTAAATGTTACGTGTTTGTGCGTATTGTAGAGTGCTGATAGTATACCAGGACCGAAAACGAAGGAGACGCAAGTTAAACGGTAGAGGCTTCAGGCAAATTGTCGCTTTTCAGATCGTATTCATGCGAGACGGAAAAAATGCGAGAATTCTCGTGAGAAATCTCGCGCGAGACAAGACTCTGTCTCGTCTCGCGTCTCGTCCCGCAAAATATTTTCTTTCTCGTCTCGCGTCTCGTCTCACAAAAAAATGCCTGTCTCGTCTCGCGTCTCGTCTCGCGAGACAATGCGAGAACGCGAGACAATGCGAGAATTCTCGCGTCTCGTGTCCATCCCTAAATAAAACTAAAACAGCAATTTTAAAGCATTCACAGAGATGGTCCTTTTACCATTTTTCACGGAACACAACCTGTAATTTTTAAAAGATTAAAATATTGTTCACAAAATGCCAAGTGTGTGCAGTTAGAACAAAACCGAAGATTTTGCGTGATTTCTGTCAGTTCGGGAAGCATGGAATACAAAAGTTTTTTTTTTTTTTTTTTTTTTTTTTTTTTGTCAAGCATTACAACTTTTCATTTCAATTCTGACGCGTCAGTTCCCATTAAAGTTGACAATAAAACAGTTCTCTATATGCAGGGTGTCCAGTGCTAACGGTGCCCAGTGGCTATTTTCTAAACCGAGGCACACTGCAAAAAGCTTTAAGTTTTCTAATCAATTATATCAGAAACACACACAGTTGCGATTAATAAATCAATTCCCATAAAAATAATGGAATTTAAATTTTTATACGGTCCTCCTATCCTATCAGTTACAGTTAAAAAACTTTTCTTTATACAATTTCATGCACAATAAAATAAAATCCTTCCTTCGTCGGCCAAAATTCACCAAGTTACAACTACTCGAAGTTAGAAAACTTTTCGAGCTGCGAAATAGGGTTGTATACAGAATGAATTTGAGAAAAATTAATGTACATGGATTTGAGCCTTGTAATATTTATGACTAATCTCATTAACTATTTTACGATTGTAGATAGCAATAAAGTAGATTAACGTTTAATTATGTGTATCCAATAAATTAACATAAAAATATAGCTTATACTGAAAATAAAACTTTTAAAAGACTTTTTTGAATGAACTTGCCTTATTCGCTTAACGGTCGTATTAATTTCAAGAAAATGGTCATAAAAGTACCTATATTTTTATTTAAAAAATATCGTGTAAAAATAAGTGTATGTAAAATATATGCATCCATTTTAAGGTTTTGGGCCTATTGATATAAAATAAGAATTCTTGCATAAGAATTGAAAAGCTCTAATCTTTCTGGCGTATAACTTTAAACTCTCCAGCCCAGAAATATCACGGGAACAAGACGGAAGGGGGTTAAGTAACTTAAAATTTTAAAAAAGGGAATAAAACCCTTTCTTAAACATTAAATTAGAAAATGAAACATTTTAAAATACGAATATATGCATTTTAGAAATTTAAAATATTATTACGAGTCCTAGCAGCGTAACATTTTATTGAAAGTAGCTTTCTTAGGCTGCAATGCAAAATATGCACCCGTGTAGAAAACTCTTCTTGGACTTTGCGTAGCATATTCGGTGTTACACATCTGCATGCTACACATGTACGATTTAGTATGTCTGGTGGACTTGTTGATTCTTTTACATGTACATTATTTTTCAAGAAACCGCAGACAAAGTAATGTGAGGGATTCAACTCTGGTGATCATGGAGGCCACTCAACAGGAACGCTGTACCGAATTATATTATTTCCAAATGTTTTGTAAGAACACTGCGAGGTTTTAGTGCTTTATGTGCTGGAGCACCATCATGATGAAACCGCATTTGTGGTAGATCTCGCAGTAAATCTCATTCGTCTAAGATAGGGATGGACAGGAGAATGAAAACAGGCGTCTCGCAGAACAGCCTAAAAGCTTTGTCTCGTCTCGCAAAAAGTCGTCTCGGATCCATCCCTAGTCAAAGAAGTCACTCACTGGGCCCTCTAAAATCTGTGCATAGCTTTCGGATGTTACTTCGCCATCGAAAAAAAATGGCCCACTTAAGGGGTCTCTTTCCATATGTCGCAGCAAACATTTACCGACCAACGCACTTGATGTCTGTTCGATGAATGATATGCTGGTTTTTCAGAGACCCATAGTCACTATTTTGTGCATTTCTAACACCCTGTCTTATAAATTGACACTCATTGGTCCAAAGAATGTCACTGACGAACGACGGATTATCATTTTGCTTATTCAAAATTAAACTTCAAAAATCAAATGACGATTTTTGTCTTCGTGTAACAATTTTTGTACCAAAATGGCAAGATATGGATATGCACGTTATGTACTTAAAATTTTCAATACTTGCAATTTAGAATAGCCGCATGCTTCACTAATGCTTCTTACACTAGACTCTGGATGAGTGAGAACATATCCTTAGAATGTCTTCCACAGCCGCGTGCTTTGGTGAGTCCATGAACTTCTTGATCTTTGATGATTTCGAACGCTACCGGTTTCTCTTATGCCCTTCACTACTTTAAGAACAGTGCTAGCAGATGGGTGATTGTCATTCGGACTTATTTCGATGAAATTCTCCGTAACGTAACGCTATTTCAGTGTATTCATTAGTATTAATGATCTTTCGTTTTTTATTCACCATTAGCCAGAGCCATTGCTAAGACTTTTTTTAGTGTGGGGGGGGGGATGTCGATAAATTGCCAAGTCAAATGTCAAATATCGGTTTTTACCAATTTACTTATTTTTTTATCAACTATATCACTAACTTTTTACTTTTGCCAACGGGATTTGCGTAATTTTGCAAAGTGTACCAGAAATAGAAAGTATATCGTTTTTGTTAAAATTTTTTCACCAATTTTGACGACTAGGTATCTAAATTTGCTAAGTTTAATAGAATTTTGCAAGTGTTATGGGGTGAGACCCCCCCCCCTACTCCCCTTTAGCAAGGGCCCTGCCATTAGCTACGCGTTGAATATAATGAATTTTAGACAAACAATAACGAAAAGTAATTTACACAACAGCTTTTCAACTCTTAAAAAACTATCATTTAATGCTTCTCGTCTGTTGCCATATCAGAAGAAAAACTGAATTTCAAGTAATTATCGTCTGCCAACCATTTTACCTGAAACATGATATTTTGTTTCAATTTATTCAAATAGACCCTCCACAAATGTGTTAAAAGTTTAGATGATCAAGCTTTTTAATAAATTTCTCATTGTTTTGAAGAAGCATTTTTAAGTAAACTTATTAAAGCTTTTGCAGAAAATTTTTTCAAAAGACCCCGAATAGATTTTTTACAAAGACTGATTATAACCCTCTGCAAAAAGATTAGGTTTGCTTCTTTCTCCGCATTCTGCCAGAAAATTATAACATATGATTTAAAATTTAAATATTTATATGGTCCCTTCTTGGTTTAAAAATATCCCGTTAAGGTATAACAGTTTATCTTAACGAGATATTTTTAAACACGGAAAAGGGACTTAAGTCAAAATGTTTGTTGCTTCACAACTCAGTGAATTTTGGTCGTAAAAGGGCTATCTCCTTTTTTTAAATGAATTCTATAAGGAAAAAATTTTTAAATATACGGCCACGGGATCGTATAAAAATTTAAATTTCGTAATTTTTATGGGAATTGATTTATTGACTTCGATTGTTTCTGCTATAATAGATTATACAATTTAAGGCCTTTTTGCAACTGGAACTATGTGTGTCTGACTAACTATTTAGAAAACAGCAATTGGTCACCGTTAGCACTGGCACCCTGTATAGTGACTATAAAACAATTCTGTAACAGTTCTCCATTTCTTTTGGTAGATTCATCCATAACGACGAAACTAATACCAACAAATACTTCATTTCTCCAAAGGGTGGCAAATACCTAAGATAAGCTAAATTGGTATGCTTAAAATGTTGATTATCTAGGGAGGTCTGTTCTCTATCTGAATTAAGCATGGAAGTACCTAATAGGTGAACCAGCGTTGCCTCCTAGAAGCGACGACCGAAATTACACTTTACGATGTAGTTTGAAAATATCATGTGATTTTGGTTAGGGATGGACGCGAGACGAAAAATTGGTGTCTCGCGTCTCGCAAAACAGCCAAAAGGCTTGTCTCGTCTCGCAAAAATCCCTATATCATAATGTTAAAAATGTTTGTCTCGTCTCGCAAAAAAAGCTATAAATCTCTGTCTCGTCTCGCAAAAAGTCGTCTCGCGTCCATCCCTAATTTTGGTACATAAGTATAAATAAACTAATTATGTCAGGCACTTCAAAATTTTGAAACTGTCTCTTTATAAGCTGTACTACATACTGAAATAAACGATAAACATGTATCAGTTTCAAAACTTTTAGAAAAACATTCTTTAAAAACGGAAATTTTCGCAAAAGTGTCACTCTTCGAAAAATCTTGCAGCTCAGATTCATGTTTAAGAATTTTTTCTGAAAATTTCACAAAAGGCACAGCTTTTTCGCTTATTGCAGTGTGTAAAGCAGCTTATGAAGAACCAACGGGAATTTTTTTGAAACGATGGTGCTATTGGTTTATTTCAATTTGTGTACCAAGACTAAAAAAAGAGATTTTTTTCTTCTAACAACATCTTTAAATCTGTTCCGGGAATCGCAACCGGACCCGTGCAGTGGTAGAATGGCTCTCTAACCACACTACACAGCCGGGAGGCTCAAAGAATTTCTACATGGGAGAATTTCTTATACTTCATTTCACTAATATACTGAACGTCATAGTTTAAAACTATCAGACACTCTGAAATTATACCACCATATTTTCAATCATTGTACCTGATCATTTGTACATTACTGATAATAACTTTTTTCTAAATCATTCGAAGAATCCAAACTTAATTTTGAGAGCTTTCTTAATTTTACTTATCAATGTTTAATCAATATCTGAAATTCATAATATGAAATAAGTTACATTTACTTAATACTAAAATCTTGTGTAATAACAGGATCGTATTTTAATGCGCTAATTATTTTTTTCAAATTTATTTTCCATTTTACCCTGATAATTTATTTTAGAAATGTATACATAATTTTCGAACCGAACTATGTTACATGCATTGCACTTTTATGCTCTCTGGGTGGTTGAAATAATTATTTTCGGAGAATATAGCGTTCATTCTCTCCATCCTGGAGCAAAGACGAAAAGGCGAGAATATCAAATGGAAATTTTAGCAGTAAATGTAGCGCCATCTGTCGTGATTATATTGAAAGAAATATATCGAAGGTAATCAATGAAAATGATATTTAATTCTTTGCGCATATAAATGAAAAAGGAAGAGAGAAGAGAAGGGAAAAAGAATAAGAGAATTTTAAAATGCTCTTTTTTTGTTTTGTTTCACCTAAAAAATTAAGTAATATTACTCTGATTTAAAAACTGGCAGAGTTTGAACCGTTGTCATAGTTGGCAAATTATAATAATCGAAAAACTGAACAAAAGTTTCCCATCAACATATTTTTAGTTTATATAATTTATATATATATATATATATATTAAATTTTACAAAATAACATAAACTTGGCTTTCGATCAAAGTTACTTTTCAAAATTATTTTTGAAATCATGACACTCGCTTAAACTCGAAACAAACTTCCGAAATTCGTACATAAAACTTACATCGCTATTGAAACTAATTATTTTTTTCTCCTAAATTAATCTAATTAATTGTTTAGTTGATAAAAATACTTCTTGAACTTTAACAATATACTTAGCTGACTGATTTAAAAAGATTATATCTGAAATCGCTCTGTCCATTTAAAAATTGATGAAAAACATGTGGTTAAAAACGCGCGAAGAGTTTTGTGAAATGAAACAATGCGTTTATCTTACTTAAACAAAAGGTTCTGTTCTGAGAGTAGTTTAAGAAAAGAAATCAAGATCTAAAGAAGGTTTGATTTATACACCAAGTAAGAACGCATATATATATATATACTGGGTGATTCAAAATAGATGTTAAGGCGTTTTATTGTTTTGTTCCAATTAGAAAAATTCGTCAAATTAAGAATAGCTTTCAGATATGGCATTTTTTTTATTTGGTGTTGTATACATATTAAAATACGAAATTTAATTTCTATACGGTCCCTCTTTTCCTACCCTTTATATTTAGAAGAATGTTGCTCTTTGCCTAAGAAAATTGATAAAACAAATCCTGTGTCTAAGTGAAATAGTTAGCAAAAAATTTATTTTTAAAAAGGATGACTTACACCACTTTTCCTGCTGTGTTGGTGACGGTTTTCAAGCCTTTACTCAAAAAATCTTTACTTTGGGGGACCAATTATGAGTTGAAAAAAGTTAAATCACGATCCCATTGTTGACAATTAAATGCGTTCAAATTTAGTTTACTGAACTCATCAATGTTATTGTATGAAACTTTTTTGAAAGCGATCGTCTAAGCATATTTGCCTACATCTCCGGAAAATTTTAATCATTTTCATAAAACTGTGTACCTTTTTTTCTATATCTTCGAAATTTATCATATATGATTCCTTCCCAATGAGAACACTCAAGAAATACATACTATCAAAATTAACAGTAAAGTTCATAAAATTAGAAACACGCAAAGGGCAAAGAAAATACGGCTTTTCATTTATACAATACTATCTTAGAATTTGAAGCAGCAAAACGGCTGCAATTGCTTTTAAAATCCGTCTTCAGCAATAAAGGAGATAAAAGAAAATTTGAAGCTAATAAGAAAAAAAAATGTGTATGTCTTTAATGACATCATCATCCCAATAACTACCAGAATATCAGATTTTCCGAAACTGAATAGAATGAAAAAATATCTTAAACAACAAAAAAATGTACAGATAATCACAATCAAACAAGTAGACGAAAATCGCATACCGCGTACAGCACGTAGCATCACAATATCAATTGAGTTACTATCAGCATTAAGCAGAGTTATAAATGCTCAATGTGACCGTCAACAGAAACGGGAAGGATATTTTTTCATGAGCAGAATTTTACTCACAATTTTTTCTGCATATCAGTTGTTAAAATTTCGATCTCTACGACTGTCCTCGTTTTCAATTCAGCAATGTATCTGATATAAGTGGTAAACACTTTTGTCTTTTATATTGCCCCACAGGAAATATTTGCAGGGAGCTAAAGTCACTGATAAAAAGCAAAAATTGCGTCGAAGCGCCAATTTCGCACGAAAAGAGTGTCGAAGTCTTTTCTGCGATCTTCATAGCTTCTCACTCAAAAGGATGTGTGAAATGGCTCCCTAACTTACATTGTTCAGAAGCAGAAGATTTGGCCTTTCAGAGTTGGTTTATTCATTTACAATGACAGTGCATAGTGTTAAATATAAACTGAAGACATTTTTCACAGTAAAGAAAAAGTAATACGATAATCAACTTGGATAATATAATACTTAAATATTCTTGAATAAAAATAAAGATTGAAAAACTGTCGTCACAAAAATCATTAAAAAGAGTGTTATCAAAATGATGCCATGGTATTGCATCTAATACATTCACTGACATCATCTATCAAACAGAAACTAAGGTAAAATTTAAAGTGGAACCGGGAACTTAAAATAAAATTTTCAAAGTACAGTAGAATCTCCCAATAAGACACACCCCCCAGTCCGACCATACATTTTGTCACTTGCATATAGGTGTCCTTTATTCAAATGTTGCAAATTAAAAAAAAAATAATAATGTCATTATTTTCAATAATGTCAATTCGGGTTGTAGCACTAAATAAATTTTGAATAAATAAATAATATAGCCACGGTCATTTATTGAAATTTGAAGTTAATGAAAAAACAAAAATTAATGATTAAAAAATATGAGCTATTAATAAAATAATAATTTCTGTACTTGCATATATTTATTTAAAATAATTCGTTAGACAGGGCTGTGCGTTGCAAGAATTTATTTTCATCTGAACATTACAGTCGCTGAAGTTCTATCTTAAGTCCTTCAACGTCACCATCAGTTATGAATTTTTTTAACTGTGAAGTGTGTTTTAAGGAAACTGTACACTTGTTTTTTTTTTTTTTTTTCTTGATTGTGTGCGTGCGCGTGACAATTTTCATCTGGCTCTTCATATTCCTCAGTGCTATCCAACCTACTTTAGTATAGGCTCACATCATCAACTACAGTTGAAATAAAGGATTTTAGTGTGTCATTGGTGTCTCCAGCACTCAATGTTTTCATCGATTTCTAAATATTCTTTCATCAATGGTATTTTCATTTTTGATACCAGAAATTGGCATTCCAAAGGCTCTGAACACAGATTTGTGATATGGGTTAAATAGCCACTATTATCCACTGAATGGCACTCAAAATACTCACGAATTCCGCAGTGTTTCTGGAAGCAGTTTGGGAAAGAACATGCCGGAAAAACAATTTTCTGTCTTGAACTTTGATGCTTCTAATTACAGCTTCTTCCAATGCTATAATACTTATGATGCATTGGGTGGAAAAATACGATAGTTTCACATTTCAGTATAGAAGTGCTTTTTCTCTAAAAATAGGGAATTTTCAGATGAGATTTATTTTTGTTTTGGATATTGCTCTCATGCCGCAATCAGCATACTCAATCAGCATCTTTCACCTACCACAAACTTGCCTCTGAAACTTTAAAAGATTATTAACAGACTGTATTTCTATTTTTATTTATTTATTTATTTCACTCTTTATATTTTTTAAACTTTTTTTCGGCATCTCTGAACTAGTGTCCCTTTATTCAAAGGTAAATACATTAAGTTCTTTATTCAAAAAGACTGCAAACAACAAAAATGTCCCTTAAATAGTGGTGTCCCTTATTTGAAATTGTCCCTTACAGGAGGTTTCACGTAAAACATATCCTTTAACCTATCACACTTAGATGAATTCTATCTTATTTATATCTAGGGATGGACGCGAGACGCGAGAATTCTCGCATTGTCTCGCGTTCTCGCATTGTCTCGCGAGACGAGACGCGAGACGAGACAGGCATTTTTTTTGCGAGACGAGACGCGGGACGAGAAAGAAAATATTTTGCGGGACGAGACGCGAGACGAGACAGAGTCTTGTCTCGCGCGAGATTTCTCACGAGAATTCTCGCATTTTTTCCGTCTCGCATGAATACGATCTGAAAAGCGACAATTTGCCTGAAGCCTCTACCGTTTAACTTGCGTCTCCTTCGTTTTCGGTCCTGGTATACTATCAGCACTCTACAATACGCACAAACACGTAACATTTAAAATTAGAACAGACGAGAGATATACAAAACACACAAAGGAGAGGATAAAGAAAGAGGCGGAAAACAGAAAGAAAAGAGAGAAGAGTTGAAAGAAAAATAATAAGTAAATAGGAAAGGCGGTAGGGTATGTTCAAATCTGACCACTTTTAGACGGGGCCCGGGGCATTAAGTTTGAAGGCCCCCCTTACTATCCCCTTTTTTACGCATTAAGCCCCTTCACTGAGCCCCCCTTTTTAAAGCATTTTAACCCAGTTTTGACCGCAGTTGTACTCGGAAATTGCATTTCAGTTAACTGTAGTTTTTGTACTTTAATCAAATCGTATTTATCACCCCAAAAAAATATCTCTAACTTGATCTAGTGATAGACAATTAGGTAATACCTATATTATAGAGGAAATTCAGTTTTTTCCCCACAATTACTATTTCAGTACATATGAATTTATAATTTAGATAATCGGGATATATATGGACCCCCTTTTTCTTCAGGGGCACAGGACTACCCCCCCCTTGCCCCTGTGATAATCGGGTTTCGGGTATATCAGAGAGAGATTAGAAGTAGAGCAACTTGCATTCGCATTGATGCTTAGTCTGAGTAGGTTGAAATATGGTTGAATATCCTTGGTTGAAATATCCTTGTACCGATATTATCCTCAAACTTTCCCGCACGTTGCGGCGTGCGTAGGGGGGGGGGGGCACGCTGGTAACAACTTTCTAGGGGCGGTTAAATCCCTATTGTTGGCCTATTTAAAGAGATTAAAATGACATTTTTTATTCTTATATATTAATATCGGACGGAAAGAAATGCAAGCAAATTTTTTAAAAACTATTTCTCTTTTCGTTTATATTATCATGTTTTCCCTTCCTTCGACTTGCAAAACTTTTATAAATTTTTTTCCTCCCCATCATTTTATCTTGCAGTTGGGTTCCTATTCTAAAATTATCTTCGCCTGTTAGATGTCTTTTCATTTAAAAAAAAAAATCCACACTGGATATACATTAGGGGGATTATGGTTTAATTTTTCTGTAAACAGGGCGACCATAACGACTGTAGTACTATCGCTAAAAATTATTGTGGAAAAGTACAAACGGATAGTCGTCAACAAATTAACTGTTCAGTAATTTAAAATATATACAAAAACTAAGACGTCTATTAACCGAGATACTATAATGAAATCTAAAAATGCGCACACGGTAATGTTATTGGAAATATTAGGCAAATAATTATAATTATCGTTAATATAATCTTGTTTTCATTAATATAAAAATTACACATATTTTAGAGACTTGAAATGGACGTTAAAGTAAATAGTAGAGATTTAATAAAGACTAAAAGTGTTCTGTTTATAATTTTTCAAGGGTTATCTTACAACCAACTGAACGATAAGTAATTCTAATTTGTGTTAGTATATCCCGCAGTAATTTCAACAGAGGAGATTACTTGAACTTAAAAAAAATCTGTTTTGTCTCATGCAGATATTATTTTAGTAAAATATTCGCTACTTCTCGTATGAAGAGCGGGTGCGCAGCTATTTTAAAACAAACGGTTGTCCATTTCATGTAGTGTCTGAGGTATTTAATGCTACAACTTGAACAGTATGATGTAGAACTACAGTATGATGTAGAAATAACACATTTTGAAAGTCGGGAGTTCTCTGCAAAACGCTAAGCTTTTCACTTTTCTGATCGCGAATGACACTGACGTAGTTTTTTGAGCCATTATATTGCAATGACGCCAGGTTAATACTCATGACGCAAACTTTTCATCAAGAGTCAAATAATTTTGCTTTTATTTTAGATTCCACATCACTGGAATTAATTGAAATTACTCATGTTAGGAAAATTTTCGTTTACTACAGTGCGAAGAACGGGCACGCAGCTAGTAAATAAAAATAAATACTACATTTTCGGTGTGACATTATTTATACGTATTAAATCTTAATTTCTTTTACTTCAAATGCCGATATATGCTGATATAGTTATTAATATATCTACTAATGTGGCTATATGTAAGTAATTGTTATTATTAATATTAATTTTCAATAAAATCCCAATAATAAGTTAGTATAAAATGGTAACGAAATCGCATTCCTTAATTTTGCGAGACTCGCGAGACGTCTCGAGTCTCGCGCGAGACGAGACAGCAATTTCTTTGCGAGACGCGAGACGAGACACAGTGTTTGCGAGACGAGACGATACGCGAGACGAGACAGAGGTTTACCACTGCGAGACGAGACGAGACAGCCCCGATTCTCGCCTCGCACGTCTCGCGCCCATCCCTATTTATATCTGTGAATTTGTGATATTTTAAATGCAAAAAAAATAATTAAAAATAATTAAAATTACCTATCTTTTTCGAAAATTAGAATTAAAATTATGTACTGTATTATATATGAAGCCTTGTTCAGCCCTTAATATATAGTTATGGCAATAAACTTATATACTAGATTAAAAAATAGTGTGACTTCCAGATATTTTATCCGTAAAAACACTAAATGCGCTGATAAAAAGAAACAAATAACTAGCAGTATCTCCCTCGAGTATACCAATAATTATTTTAATATAATGTAATAAATATGATTAATTTATCTTAATTTTTATGTAAATATAATAAACAGAAGTAACAAAAAAGTTTTATATATTCATTAATTTAAATCGAATCATTTACTCTTTTTTATGTTTTTAAATTGCCAGATGAAAATTTTTATAAAAAGATGGAAAATTTAAAACAATAGTTTCATGTAATTTGTTTAAACGATTGCAATTATCCAAAATTAAAGGATTAAAAAAGTTTGCATATCACTATTTAATTTGGAGCGAAATTGAAAAAAAAAAATTCAAAAAGCTCGCGATTATAGGATTTTCGTTGAAATTCGATAGTAAATATTACTTCTCCATTTAAATTTAATTAAATGCCTGAGATAAAAAACATGATAAAAAATGGATTTTGACAACGCATTACAAAAGAGATCATTTTTCACGTGTTGCTTGAAACGCTCGTGAAAAATTGCTCTGTATTATACAGTTTTGTATGGAACCGTCCAGGGGGAGAAAATATTGGTTTTTAAATATTTTTAATGCGGGTACATTTCCAGGTATTTGAAATACAGTATAAAACATCATTTTGAAAGGTGACTCTTTTTTTTTTTTTTTTTAATATGGATAAATATTATCTAAAATGCTTTTTAATGGAAGCTTGAGTTTTCATCTGCCCTGATATTGAACATCTAATAGAGGAAACTATCATAAATTACGAATTGTAGAATAATGCTTTTTTATGATAATTAAAAGTATTTCAGTTAATTACTCTGGAAATTATTCGAATACGTGTTTTAAAGGGCTGGTAATTAATTGTTTTTAGTAGAAAAATATGTATGTTACACTTTACAGGGTGTCACAAAAATATTGCAAGAAACTTTTAAGGGTGATAGGGCACATCATAAGGATTGAGATTTCTTACAGTAAGCCATGTCCGAAAATGACAAGGAAAGTGGTGGCATAGGTCGAAGATTTGAACAGAAAAGCGAATCATTTTAAAGATTTATTGAACATCATAAGTACAAATGGCGTATTAGATTAAAACAGTTCATAATGTTAAAGCCATGGATCAATACTTAAGTATAACCATGTAGAAAAAAATCTCAAAAATCCAACTAGAGAGAAGTCTGATTGATGCAGGGGGTTGACGCAAGTGCGCATATGTGGCGGTATTTTAGGATTAGCGAGTGTAACAAGCAATTTCCTGGCAGCAAAGTAGTTCTTATTTGTATCAATGAAAATTACCCCCAATATGTTTATATTTTGTTCGCTTAAACACAATAATTAATTTCATACTCTGTTTTTAATATTACTACAATTTCTGTAAGAGCAATCAAATAAAATGAAGTAGACATTAGTAGAGTTCTTAGACTCGGAAAATGAAAATACAGAAATGTAAAGCAAATAAAATATTAAAATACTAGCTCTTTAATAATACTCAGATTGCCATGCGGTTTTACATATTTTTCAGCTTGTTTCCTTCTCATATGTGACGTCATTGCCACGTAGCCAATTAGTTGCTGTATCTGGATCTGCACATGTGCACTTGCGTTATCCCCTGCGATAATCAAAATCCTCTGGTGTCGGTTTTTTGGGGTCATTTTGAGAGCATTAGTCCCGCAGATGAATCTTATCCTTATTTATTAATCTGTGATCCTCGAAGTTTAGCCTTCAGACCTCAAGCATGCCTCACACCGATGACTCATCGACTGTCGTACATGCTTGAAGACACCGGGCGTTCCTTTGACTGTAGCAGCAACGCAAAGAAATTGAGGCTCGGTAAAACAGGTGTTTGAGGACCAGTTCCCTGACCCACCACACTTGCGTGCATCGTAAGATTACATTTCCAGTCATGATTTGCTGTGCAATTGGTTGATGTTGGAAGATGCAAAGTTGGAACTCGCTGCTATGTGTAAACATCTTCGTTATCTTCACGGTAACAAAAGTTTGACTTTCGTCTGCAGAGTCTTCAGAAATGTCTTTTAATTTCTCAGTAGGTTTGGTTATGGAATCTTCCTCACGATAACCACTGGTAAATCATGACACAGTCTAATATGGGTTCACAACGGCTAAGAGATGTTTAAACAAAAAAACATTTTGTGCATATTATTCTTTTATTATTTATTCTCATCATTCTATACTCATTATTTTATTCCTTTTATATCAAGACCGACTGGCCAGAAATTTGCATTTTTTGCGCTTATGACGAATTTTGACGTTAAATTATGACACAAATAATTGGTATCTGCAAGAATCAAAATTTTCGTTTCATGAAATAATGGAACACAATAGAATTCTTCAGCTATTTTTCCTTCAGGGAAAATAATGAAAAAATTATCATCAAATCAACATCAATCAAAAAATTCAGCTTTCAGAAATGAATCAAAATCAACTAACGATTTGTACTCACCATTTTGTTTGCAAGCCTGTGTTATTTACTTTTCTTCACTAATAACTGCATGGGGTCTAAGAAGGCTAAATCTTCCCTAAAAAGCCCTTGAGTTAATATTCATCAACTATCAAGAGTTGTATCTCTAGGCTTCTTCATAAAAACATAATTTCATGCTTATCATGCATAATTGCTATTTTATCTATTGAATAAATACTTTAATGTTGTTTAGATGTCGAAAACGAAAGAAAACTTTAAATATATATATCCTCGATAAAAAAATATTATAACATTTTTTTAAATTATAAAAAACATTTTCCCGTTGTTTTGTTTTGTGTCTAAAGTATGTTAATATCGAATTAAAAGGCTTAAAATAGAAAACTTTTATTTATTTTTAAACGATAACATGCAAAAGTAAGTACCAAAATTTATTCTGCATTCAAATTCCATGAAAAATGACCGGGTTAGACATATTATCAGAAACTTATTCTATCTTGCATCTATAGAAATCGTATTTAGTTTGCTTTAAATAGGAAACCAATACTTGCTATCAAAATTTAACTAAAAACATATTGCCATGGACTCTTTTTTATCTAAATGCAGCTCTTGAATTTCCGTTTCGTATTAATTTCACATCTTTGTGTTATTCTACCATAACACTTTTATCTGGAAATATTTGCTCTTGCATTATTGCAAAAAACTTTTTTAATATTATTTTCCAAGGGAAATTATGTTTAAATATAGGAAATATAATATCATCAGTAAAGGTTCGGTTGTAGTATTTTTGGACATAGTATAGGAAATATACCATGAACAGTCATTTTTGTACATTCAGTATTAATTGACTAATAAGGCAACGCACCCCATAAAATAAATAATTAACCTGCTTTTATGCATTTTTAAAGTATGTTTACCATACAAACATAGCATTTTATAGAAATGTATAAATTTTTACATCCTGAAATAAAATTGTTGATTTTATACAAAAACAATGAAATTTTTAGAGAGAAAAGGTGATCTCAAATTAGTAAATTAGTAAATATTTACATATGAGATGTCTGTATATATGAGATATCTCATATGTAAATATTACATTGATATATCTCATATGTAAATATTTCATTGACAAAAATATATAAAACGTTGTGATGCAATCTAACATTAACATAAACTTAAAAATTTAAGAAATTCTAAGTAGAACTATTCATGCAGCTCGTGTTAGATAATACGCTTTGCAGCTCCATGCAAGCAATGCCAGACAGCTTAATATTGTTTGTAATTTTAATGAATTGTACTTCTTGATTTTTCCGGAATTATACCAATTGAATAGCTAACGCCAAATGCTGAAAAATATTTTTCGTATCTGTCTTTCCTTTTCAATAGAAACGATATGCATTCATGGTAAGACAGATGTTACATCAAATGGCTCCAACTGTCAGCGCATATATCAAATCCCTAATAACGCCATCAGCCTTTGTCCCTTTGCGACCATAAAATGAAGACTTAAAACGGTCTCATACGGGTACCACGTAGTCACTGTGCCTACTGCCTTCACGATACTGTCCTAGGTCCGCTAACGACAGGTTAGTATGTGACCCTGCAGTGCAGTCACAAAAGTGACTGCATTGATACGTTGCATTACAACTGTAATAAGAATGCGTATTGTGGTCCAATGGTGATTGGCCGCGCTTTGGCGTCACAAGAGTCACAACAGTAACTGTCAGAGAAAAATGTAAATTTCTAATGCTGCCACCTGTCGTTGGTTTCCAAAACTATATCATGATCGATCTCTAGTATCGAATACCGAACTACAGGAGAAGAACAGAGCACAAGTTGGAGTAAGTACTGTATTGTAATCCATACAATACAGTACTTACTGTAAATATTTTAAAAATTGAAGTGAATTCTAAAATGAGTTTTGAAAATTGAAGTTTTAACGGCTTGCTTTAAAAACGGAGGGTAAATATTATAAATTAAGAAATAAATTAAAGTTTCGGAAGTATCTTTCAAAATTTATTGTTTAATAGAGTTTTTATTTATTTATTTGTATAAAAAATGCTATAGTTTATTGAAATATTTTTCTGCTGTTACAAAACACGGAATTTTTTCGAAAGAATTGATATATTATATTACATAGCGGACACTTTTTAAATTAATTAAAAAAAACTTCAGTAACTTATTTTCTCTTTAATTCAAACAAAAACTTCCTGCATCAAAGTTTAATCACATTTTCACATGATTTGTGTCAAAAACTCCTGTCAAATTCTTTAACAATCGAGTCAAATTTAAAAGTCACGGAAACGGACAGTGAGACGTGACTTTGGAGTCGCAAAAATCAGCTGTCACGTGGTAACTTGTTACCGTCGTCACTTGGTGACTAGTCACAAGTAAAGCATCGCAGTGATTACACAGAAAATCTCGCCACTTACCAGCCAGAATGTCACTAATCTCCAACTCCCTGGCATTGGCGCCGGCAGAATATTTCCCAGGGGGGGAGGGGGGGCAAAGACTACTTCAACGTATGGTTGCCACGTTGGAAAGAGCAAAAAAGCAAGGAAAAACACTGCATTCAAAAATCCAGGAGGGGCATTGCCCCCCCTTGCCCTGTGTTGCAGGCACCATGCTCCCTGGTGACCACAGTGACTTCAAAGAGACCCTTTAGTGACCGCTTGTGCTATTATGGATGCATTTTTTTGCTTAGTGTATGTTAAAATAAATCAAAATAACGGATAAACAATAAAATACCTTTAAAGTAGAAATCGTAATACATGTGCGCTTTGTGTTAAAACAAATGAAATAGAAAAAATAAGCCTCTTCATTAAAACGTTCATCAGAGTAAGAGAACTATGAAAACTACAATGATTCATCTTGTAATCCTTTTACTTACAAAAAAAGACAAACTGTATTGCTTAATGAAATTCCAATCTGGAAAATACAAACAACGTTCTTTACATTCTTCTACTTGACAATTACTTCACATATTTAACAACAACTACCATTCGCACAATCATTCAAACATCTTATCTTAGCCACACGCTTACAGAAATTGCATTCATTACATTCCACACCAATTCCAAAACTCATTTAAACATTCATAAGAAAAACAATTCATTAGATTCCGCATGAAAAAAAAAAAAAAAAGACCGCATCTAAGATAGTGCATCGAACGGCATCACCCAGCATTAATACATTTTTCCCATGTATATGGGATCGCAAAAACACCCAGACTCTTCATTCCCATTCGGGTCACACACATCTTTTAGCACACTCTTTCTTCTCTGCTGTTTTGCTTAATTTTAACAAAGCCTTCAAACAGAAAGATAGATAATCAGGTCTCTCCTTTCCCTCAGCGATGTTTAGATATGGAGCTGAAGCGCACCGCGTTTTCACCCTGCTGGAAGACAAACTATGAAAACGAGACACACCATCCATTATAAAAATATGCAAATAAGCCTCACGCCACTGTTGCCCGAAGACCGCAGCGCCATTGCCCAAAAGCCCCACCCTGAAAACGTACTCACAATCTACTTTAATTACCTTATCAGAGGAACAGGGCACGTTTTCCTAGAGTCCTGCACCCCTCCCCACCCCCCTCTTCCCGTCAGATTAGATATACAGCAGTTGACGTCACCGATAAGAGACAATGGGAGGGGTGCACACTTTCAAACCACTGTCCTCCCCCACACACCACCCCATTCCACACTTTTGAGAATTTGAATGAAAGAAACGCTCAAAACCATTGTCTTCAAACGCGCGCTTTCCCCGGGATGCGGTGACATTCTAAATTATGAGAGCTTGGAGCTCAAAACGAGCTTTTGCAGGTTTAGATGACACCTTTAAGTGTTGGTGAATTTATTTGACAAAGATGTGGGAAAAGTTTAACGCTTTTCAATCTTCTCTCTCCTTCTCTCTGCTTCTTTATTTTTTTAACTTCCAAGGTTTGGTTCGAGTGAAAAAGAACAGTTAATGGAAAGCGTTCTTACGAAGATGCTACCAGCGAAGCGAAGAGCTTAAGCGTATGGTAAAGCGTTTATCAAAGCACGCGAGAATATAAAGGTATAAAAACTACCTTTCCAATATATGCATTTTTGGAGGGGATAAGCTCTTGAAGATGTCAAGTTCCGTTAATGTGAAGGCGCAGGATCCAGAAACATATTCTTTGCGTTAGAAATTGTTTTGTTCAGAGAAAAATATTACAGTGTACTTTAAAGAATCTTTTCTGCGTTATTGAATTATTGTTTCATTTGTTTGCTCGCTCCTTATTTCCTTAAAAGCTTTGAAAGTATTATTTTAATTCTTTCCAATCAAAATATTGCTTCATAAATCTTTTATGTAAGTTAAATATTTCTGACGGTGTTAAATTATTTGTCAATAATGAAATTGTCATTAAGAAATAGAAATATGCGAAATATTTATTTTTATATTAATGAATAAGTAGACCCATTAAAATACAAAGTTTTATTTTCTTTCATATTTAGTGGCAAACTAATGGTTTCAATGTATTCATAAATTCGAATATCTCTACTGACACACACATATTTTTATTAATCGCGGACTTTGTTGCTAAGTAAAACGATTTGTATTCTCTTATTCGTCTGTCATGTCATCGAATCTGGGAATAATTTCCAAAAGGAAAATAATTATTTTGAAACACCGACATGTAAACGTGTTTTGTTTCGTCCAGTATACATGTAGGCAACATTACTCCAATTAGGGAAAATGTGATCTGTGTTACCAAAAATTTCATGATCAAAACAAATAACCTTTGTTAAAAATATATTTTTTTAATCAAACCAGACTAAACCGCGGTTTTGTCTTCTGACAACGAAAAGCTGAAAACGAAAGATCCACCTGAGTTTGTACCTTTGATATCTTTCGTCAACTTTATCTAGATATATCTTTCACATGGCGTACCTTCGAAATAGATCAAATTTATCTGGAGTAACCTACAGCCAATGTACTTATCCAACAGTATCACGATCCCCACATTATGACATAGCTGTCTCCATCACATGAATTCGGTACTATTGAATTCAAATCATTGCAACGAAACTGCAGTTCTTCCATGATTATGTTTCTATTCCGACTTCATCGTGACTTAGCGTTCAGACCACCATAACGTTACTATCATATGAAGTAAAATAACAGGTTCTGTCTGTCACACTGAGACGTGTAAAGCTGTTGCACATGCATTTGGTTAATATGACGTAAGTCAACATGCGACTTGTAAATAGTACAAGTGATTAATACATGGAGAATAAAAAACATAAAGTATCCTCCATTACTATAGTATCAAATGTTTGGGGAAAAGTACTCCCTCTTTCTGTATGGAAAGACACAGATAAGCACTTGTTGGTTGGGGAGTGCCTGGGGAAAATAAACCCCACAACTCCCATTCAATAACCGTTAGAAAAATTTTAAACTGAGAAATTAAGCTTTAAAAAATGAATTTAAGTTAGTGAAAAAGGTAGAATTTTGAAAAAGTAAGTGGGGGCGAAAAACTTTTAAGAGTCCGAGCTCGGATACGAACCCGGGCACCACAGGCCCGAAGCACAACGTGCTACCGACCAGACTGGCGGAACTTAACTAGTTAGGTGTCAACAATGGTTCAGTCACTGCTAGCAGCGCTGTTCCCTTTGTTGACAAAACTTAGAAAGAATAACAATTTTTCCTGGGGGGAATCAATTTGCCTTAACTGATTTAAAATTTCTTTTAATTTGCTAACTAGTTCTGTCAACGAGACTCCTATCTCTTTTTCGATCTCTTTGGTGAGTTCTGCTAATTCTTGTAATGAGTTTTGTTGGGGGGAGGGGGTAGAATTAGTTGAAGCGGCTTGAGCATAACTAGCATACTTTTTGGAAGAGGGGGGAGGGGGTTGCGAATTAGTTAACGGGGTTTGTTTTTGTGGGTTATTGGGGAATTTTTTACAGCCTTTATAACTAGCTGGGTGATTTAGGGAGCAGTTACAGCATTTGGGGGGTTGCTTATCATCATTAGAGTTGTTGTTTAACTTAATGGGGCAATTAAAATGCTCGTGGGGGTCGCCACAAACCACACAGCGGGGGGGCATGGAACAATGCTTAGCATAGTGGAAGAAGCCGTTGCAGCGATAACACTGAACGGCTTTCCTGGGGGGTCGGAATTTTTCGACTTTGATTTGAAAAGAAAGAATCTTATTAAGATTGTAAATCTCCTGTCCTTGGGGGTTGTTTTGGAGCTGAATTTGGAAGAAGGGGAGGGGGGTTTTATCTCGTCTGCTTTTTAATTGATTAACGCGTAGAACAGGGTATTTATTACAATTTAGCGCTTCAGCGATTAGTTCGGTGGGGGTAGTAAGGGGGAGTCCTTTAATGACTACTTTAAGGGGGGGGGTGCTGTCTGAGTTACTGAAGAAGGGGATGGAATTTGTTCGAAGAAGGTCAGCAATTTTGTGTTTACTTTTGAAATCTGTCGGGAAAATTTTGAGGGAGGACTTCTGGGCTACGGCATTAAAATTTGCATCTGCATTTTCATTTATGAGTTGTGTGATGGCATGCATATCAGGAGGATTGGGGATGATTAGCGGTTTGGGCCTGACATTGGGGTTGATTTTTACTGTCGGAGAAGAGCTAGGAGTCTCTAGTTCCATTTCCTTTTCCTGAGGGTCTAAAGTGTTTAGAAGTTCGAATTGGTTGGGGGTACTAAAACCAACATTTGACAAGTACTTATCTGATTCCGTCCTGGGTTTGGCGCATCTTTTTGGCATGGAGAATCCCTCGCTTGCGTCGTCAGCTTCTTCACAGGGAGAAGATCGTTTGGAGGCTTGTGTCATCGGCGTTGTTTCAGTTTGTGGTTCGGTCACATTTGGGCTCTCTAGATGGAGGGCTTTATAGCGGGCAATCGCCTCGGCTGCCGGCACGTTTTCTTCACCCAATTTCTGGGCAGCATAGTAAAAAGAGTTCCATGTACTGCTAAACATTTGAGACAGGGGCACGCTCAGGTAAGCATCGTAAAGGTAGCGTTTGTTAGGGGGTAGGTCTTCTGGATACTCCACCGGTTCGCCTGTACCAGTTACCAGCCCTGATAAGGACTTTTGTCGGCTGGCCGACGGAGCTCCTTCATATACGTCTGTACGCTGCTGCGTCTCGCTCATCTTTTTCAATGGATGAATCTATGGAAAGATGGAGTTCTCTTAATAGAAATAACAGGTAAAGCAAGGCTTCATGCAGCAGGTACTGAAAATATATATTATTGAATTACGAGAATATGTAGTTTTACAAATACCGTAGTTTATTTGCCATGTCTGTTTCGTCTTAAATAAGAAACTAAGTGAAAATTGAAGTTTTGTTTGATTTCCACAATTGTTAAGAATTTTTGTTTCCTTGATGAAATTACTTTGTAATCTTTCTTAATTTCTTTAAAAAAATTATTATCTCTAAAAGATATTGAACTTCCTATTAATTTATTAATTGCTGCAAGAGCCGCTTGACATCTTCAACTATGGTGAAAGATTTTCCACATAAACCTTTTAAAATGATGATATGTGACAAAACATTTCCAACCCTCCATTGCTAGCACAAACACATTTTTACCATATGGCTTTTGCGTTTCAAACGTCCTCTTTCAACAAAGTCTTACTCACGGATATAGGTTTTGAGCACCGATATAGCCTTGTGCATTTAAACCACTAGCAAAATCCTTCAGTTGAAAAGCTTAAAAATTATATTTTTCGTTAAGAAGGAGGAAAAGAACTAAAATAGTGTTTTTTTAATAGAAGGAAGGGGGGGGGGGATTAACATAAAGTATGTAGCCAGAGATGAACGATCTTTATGAGAAGTGGTCTTTTTATAAAAGTGGTGTTCCAGAGAGATTTAAGTGTACATCATAACTAGTGAAAATGGCATTTTATGTATGTAAACAATTTCAAGTACAGTAGACACTAGTACAACACAGTAGAAATGTTCCGTGTTGCATCAATTCGTGTTCTAAGAGTCACAAACACATGATCAGCATAAGCAGTTTTAGCAGTACAGAAACACCTGTCTCATGCTTTCACTGTGTTGTACGAGTCATTTTAACGTGTTATACGTGTTATAACGTGTTAAAGATCAAAACTTTTCTGCTGTGTTATAGGAATCCGTCTAATATGAATCTGTGTTATACGGGGGTATACTGTACTTTTTAAGCACAATATAACTCAAATAACACTTTTTATTGCACCCAGAAGCAATGGGTACCTCAAGTGCGTTCACCTCGTCCATTTTGTTTATCCAGAATTTTACCTTTAATCAGAGGATTAGCTTATATACATTATTCTTATAGCATATATTTACATTCTTCTCAGATATATCAGTCACAATTCACAATGTATCACTTTTTTGTCGACAGTGTGTTTGTGTGTGATCACGCATCTATTTTAAAAATAAAGTATACATTAAAAAATATTACTTTTAACAGATTTCTTGGTCTAAAAATAACATAAATGTCTGTTAATATAGTTACATTTATGTAATGCAAAAATTTAAATGATGCTGAAATTCTCATTTCCAAATGTGTACCTAAAGTAAGAAAATAACTGTAAAAGTCACAAGGAAAAAGTAAAAGAAAGAAAGCAATCTTTTCAGTGATTTCTGACTAATGAAACTGAAAAAGCTGCATTGCGTTTATCCCATTAAATACTTTCAGTTACTTTGTAAACACAAAGCAATTCAATAAAAACCGCCACCGCTTACCTATCAAGTGCATGGCCCCTCGTCCGAAATCTGTTTCACCCATAATTCCGTCTTAAGTCACAGGGAACAGTTTCCAGCTTAGAAAAAAGAAACACAATGGAGCACTTTGCTTTACTGAGCTCCTTATTTCACCGTATATATATAAATACCCCCTCATCCTCAAAAAATAAACAAAACAAAAATAAACAAGAGACAGACTTTCCTCTCTCAAAACTCCGGACGTTTCAATAAAAGTGAAAGGTTTGGGAATTTCAGCCAGCAAGTTTAAATCATGCAATCGTTTACTCCATTCATCCTTGGGAAGGGAAATGTTATTACAGTGTCCAAACTTCATCAGCGAAAGTGGACGGAATTTCTCCGGCATTAGGTGCACCCATCAACTTAGAGGCCGAAGAAAAATGCCGAAGAGAAATGCAATGAACTATTCAGTGAAAAGACGTTTACTCAATGGTATCTTTATATCTAGTGCCACAATAAAATATTTTTTCTCATTTGCGAGGAGTTTTCAGCATTTTTCTCCTGGCTCTCGAATGCTCACTTTCTCCCATTAGTAATAATTGCATCGTTTTGTATCACCGGGTGCATTAAGAAAATATTGGCTGAAGGAAGGCAAGTGGACGTCGAAGAGATGTTAGGGTTTTGCCATCCTTATGCATATGTATTCCTTTCAAGTGTTGGGGATGAATTATCAGTATAGTTTTCTGGACTTTGCAGAACTTTCTCCTTTTATTGCTCTGTCATTGTATGGTTGGATTTACTTTCTTTGTGTTATTAAGTTTTTGTATGGTGTATTTATATGTGTACATATCAAACTGAATTTAAAGTCTTTAATAAAAACACCTTTATCTTATTCTAAGGCTTTTAAATGCATTTTGGATATGTGTGCTACATTTTCGAATTAATATTTACAGAGGCATACCTGTAAAAATAAAAATATCTTAATTTGTAAATTTTGATCGTAAAACTTTTTTCCAAAATGGTATTTAAAATTTCAATGTGGTATTTAAAATGGTATTTTCTCCCAAATTTCAAGAATTTCACACAAGTAATTTTGTGATATAGACTATCACTAAGATTAAATAAGATAGCCAACTAAACTTCTTTAAATGGGTGTAAATGTTAAAACTGTAAAAATATGCTTTTGATAAGTATTTAGTATACTTATCATTTATAATATTAATCTGTCTAAAAATATATTTTTTGTATTCCATTTGATGCATGCTTAAAAAGTCATTAAAGGATAGGCAATTATTAGGTATAGTAAATTTTTACTTAATCAAACATGTAAAAGTTTCAGAAAATTTAATCTCAACAAAGCTAGTTCAAAAAAGCACAAATTGAAGAAAATGGATAGGTGATTAAAGTGATATACGAGGTTACTCTGAAATTTTTGAGACAGTGGAAAACGATAGGGGAAAGAAAAAAAAAATGTTAAAAATGTAAATTTGGAATCTTTTGTGGTCGCAAATGATAATTTGTGGCAATAATTGCAATTTATCTGTCGTAGAATAAGTCTTGATTTGAAAGAAAGGAAAATGGAGTTTGCGCGAGATCATTATCGCGCTTTGATTTTCTATGATTTCAAAGTGAGGTTAAATCAACAAGACAGCCGTCTACAATTTGCATTTGGAAATGAAGCTCCATCTCGAGCTACTGGAATTCGTATGGCTCACAGAATACCATTGAGGTCGGAAACAAACTGGAAGAATCTTGTCAACTGTTGCCCCAGCAAATGTGTTGGTCATAGGAAAAATGCTAATCGATGATAATTGCTGCACTTACCAAATGATACAGGATGAACTTAACAGTGACATTACATTATTTCTAAAATCGTAACTGATGATGAAACATGCACACCGTTTTTTGACATTCCAACACGTCAAGGAAGTAAAATATGGGTCTTTCAAGATGACCCCAAACCGACAATGGTGGAAAGACAACGAGCAGTGAAAAAATAATGTATGCCGTTTTCTTCAGAAGTACAGGATTGGTCAAAGCCATCAAGCTGGCGAGACAACTAACTGGCAAACCACTAAGAATCTTCTGGAAATTCTTCAAGAAGTTAAGGTAAGTGGACTCATGTTTCATCATGACAAAGCATCTTCACATACGGTATGTGGAATTTCTTGAACAAAAACACATCAAAGGGATAAAACATACACCCTATTCCCATGATCTTGCTATGTGTGACTTAAAGAAAAATATACGAGGTCACTTCGAAGACTTACCAATGTTATATTTTGCATCGGAAAAAATAGATGGCTTGAGGCTTTTGAACTTTGGGAAATTTAGATAAAAATGTGCATTGATATTGGACGGACGGAATTACTTTGAACACACTCCTAACATTTCATAAGTTTAACTTGAACCATTTAGCCGTATATCAAAAATTTCACAGTGACCCTTATTTAACCTGATGAAATATGAGTTTCAGGAAAGTTTGGCGTAATCATACAGTTGAAAATTTTATACGAACTCATAGGATCTTTCTGTCGCAATGAAACTTGTTCAAAGTATATCAAACAGTTGGAAAATGGACAGATCTCAGAGTCAAGTGTATTTACTTATACACAATTATATTCATCAAAAGTCTAAATCAATTTAACACAGGAATGTTTTACGTAATTATTTGATGACGCTTTCTCACAAAGAGGATTTTTCTGTTTCAACAAAAATTTGATCCAAGAACATTAAAAAGAATGAAAATTGGTAAGTCATTCAGAGAGGTATATATTTTTTTAAATCATATACTGTAAACTACTATGAAAACGTCCATTTAGTAAAACTGTTGAAATTTTCCCACTAATGGAAGGAGGTGCTTTCTGTCTTGACTAATTTTACTAAAAGAACAGCATACAGAAGACAATTTAACTTCGAGTTAAGAGGTAATGCATATAAGACATGCAGATGTAATACACGCACTGCTATGCTTCACGTGATGGGAGTCTGCTAGTTGTGATGTTTAACACTATCCTTGGAACAAGACTATACTCTAGGGAATGAGAAACATGAAATTCTTCTTTGGGAATGCCAGACACTACTGGTATCAGTTATATTAAATGTACCATTAAAGATAGAACAAGTATATTTGGATGGACGAAGTTATTAACTATTTTGGACAAAGTGGATAAGTGTTTGTTGAAACTAAATTTCCTCAACTCACAGGGCGATGCAGGACATTGAGTGGGTCAAAATGACATAAAATTTGGATAAGTGGTTTTTTTAAACCATGCAGTAGATGCTTATTAAACAAAAATAATAGCACAAAACTTGCTCATAGGTAGCACGGTAACAATTATAAAGCGTGACTTGAAGAAACGAAACATCTACACAATGTAAATGTGGAATTCGATAAAGGTACAAGACAAGCAGGTGTTTTCAATTCGATCATGCATAAAGCCGATTTTGAAAGGCAAGCTGTATCATTTCAAACCTGAAATATTAGTGAAATTTTGCTACTGTAAAAACTGATGAGAATTCCGCTGCTGCTATAAGTGAATTTAGGAGGGTGACCAATAACATCACGATTACGTGCTCTACGGAAACATGATAAAAACATGCGGAACATGATAAAAACATGCGGAACATGATAAAGAAGTTCCAAAGAACTTTTCAGCCAATAATTTTACACTTTGAAAGGTGACATGCTGTTTACTCTGTATTCTTGAAAGTCTCTCTATGGCTCTGGTAAAAGCAACTACCCAATTGCCACACAGTGCTGTTAGTATACTATTTCTCTTGTTGCTGCTATACATGATTCGAACCATTTCGCAAAGGATGCGATTCGGGATTATTTTCCTTACAAAACCAACAGTATTCTTTGTCAGTGCAACAGGCACACTGAAATTCGGAAAGAAATTTTGGAATACTCTTCGCCTGTGGAAAACACTGTTTTATGATTGAAATTGATTTTTGTGAACCTCAGGACATAGAATGTTCTTCAATCTGCAATTTCACCAGCCGAAGACTTTTTGAAATATTATTACTATTCTTTCCTTAGATTAGTAAATACCGAATGCATGAAGTGAAGTTTCTATTGTCTAAAGTTTATATTATTGTGAGATTTATATTGAGAAAGTTCATATTATTCTGAGATCATGCTCTGCATCTAAAACAAGTTAAGAAGAGTAATTTAAGTTAAAGAATTCAAAAATGTTTTTCAGCGACAATAAAATAAGTATTATAGAATTGGCTCTAAATAAAATACAAAAAAGCACCTTTGTATTCTATTTACTTGTTCTTTATACTGTTGTACATGCGCAAAAAAGGCAGTGTCGGAAAGTGTTTTACAGTTAATGCGTTTGCCAAAAATTATATTTCTCTTTAAAACCTGCAACATTAGCATATATTTCGTTTTATTCTTTAGGCAAAGAAACAACTTTCCACGAAAAATGAATCTCATACAAGTTATGTAAAGCACTTTTACTTTCCCACTCTTTATTTTATCGCATGCAAATATTATTTGATGGGAACATTGCTTTAAACTCTAGACATCTCAATAAGAATGAAAAGTTTGTAAATTTTGCTAACAACTTTACTATGCAATTGCTTATTCCGATTATACAAGGAGGAAATGCTTTTTGAAAATGCTTAAACTTCATCTGCGAAAGTAGATACGAATGTATTTCACAAAGTGAATGTTCTCTTTTCTGCGATGTAGGCAAATATAAATGAAAATACTCATTACACTGAATTTTTTCACTGAGAACATTTCATCTCTATGCCATCTGCATGTATGTAGTTAAAGTCAAAGAACATTTGCTTCGTTGCCAAAGTAATAATAATAATACAGAAAACCGCCGTTTGTACGTCTTTGAATAGGCTGTGCATAAAAGTCGTAAAATTTAAAAAACATAAACTCAAATGACTAAAATATGCTTTATCCATCTTAAGACATGTATAGGTGTACGTTATAAATATTTTGGCTGTTATTTTAAAATAAAAACATAACTATAAAATTACTCTTTTTAGTTAATGTATGAAAAAAAAAATCAGTGAGTGCCCCCAATATTGGGGAGGCCCCTTTGAAAATCTATTATTAGTGATTCTCTCAGACTAACACTTCAACACTCCTTCCAAAGAGATGAATAGACACATGAAGAAGACGTTTTTGATCTCTACATTGCTATGCAGTTCGACTGTAAGTAACTTTACACCTCTCTGTATATGTATCTAATAATCATTTTATTTCTTAAATATTTCAATAGAACAGTAATCTTAATCAACGGACACTGACAGTCATCCAAACTGCAATACCAAAGAGGAAGCATCCAAATGATGTAAAATTTTCGCTATGCATATTCGGCGATTAGGTATGCAATGATTGACACTTCAGCGCAGACATACGTCACAGGGGCCTGTTGCGTCACTTGCAAGGGACTATATATAAAAGGGAGAAAAGGAGGGCGTTTTGTACTGGAATAGTTTTTTCGTGCGTTTCTCCTGCGTAAGCAGCTTCAGTATGCATCGTAGAAAAAAACGAGCTTCTTTACAGCCCAGTTGCAGAGTTCGATTGTGGAAGAATAGTGGCCTATCGGGAATGCGCATTATTCTACAGGAAAATCAGTGATCGTGTGTGACGGAACAAAGCAACTGTGATGCGATCTGTAATCGCTATATGCGAGTGGGAACGACGAACAGAAGGGGCCGATTTCATCCACCTTGTTGCACCAATACGGGCGACAACAGGCATACTGTGCGCATGGCAATGATCGATCGCTCTGCCACATCACGAACTATTCAATAAATTCGGTCTGTTACGCAACAGTCGGTGTCCATATGTACCATCAGCAGAGTGGAAAGTCCACAATGCTTCCATTCAGAGTCCATTTACCATTGAGATAAACCACTGGTGTTTGTGCTGGAAATGGTGTAATGAACGGTAGACATAGACAACCGAATATAACGCATTGTTTATACTGTCGAATTCCGCTTCTGCCTGCACACCACCTTGGTCTCATCAGATTCTCGAGACACCGTGGAGAGAGACTGCTGAAGTCTTGCCTTAAGCATCGCCATACTCGTCCTGTAACCGATATTATGGTTTGGAGTAGTATTGGATACCATTTCCGCATCCCCAAGTCCGGTACACTGACCAGCCAGAGCTATATCTCTGTGGCGTTAAAGCCCGTTGTCCTCCCGCTCCTTCAGAGCTTTCCAGCTGCCATATCCAACAGGATAATGCGCTACCACATGTGGCAAGTAAGGGTCAGCGTTCGCTCGACGGTTGCAGGACGACTTGCCCAGGATAAAACCCCAGCTGCTATAACATATAAACTTTGACAATATGTGCAAGCAGCATGGAATGCTAGAACCCCCAAAACACATCCAAAGCCTCACTGGCTCAATACTGAGCGGTTATATCAATCAATGGCAGAAACACTCAATATTAATATCATCATTTTGATCACTTCCCTAAAGGATGCATTTTCAATCATTTGATCTTTGTACAATGTGATACATCCCAAATACATTTTGTTGTGATATCTCCAGCTCTTCTAGGGGTTGCATTTTGTATGGTCAGCAATCTATACATGCAAGGTGACTATAAAGAAACCATCCCGATATATGAGCCTCTAATGGCCCATTCACTCAACCAATCGAAAATAAACTTGAGACATTGACATATGAAAGCATGAGCTCGAGATCTGGGATGCTTAAAACAATAGAGCTCTCACTGTTCCGGTTACAGTGAATAAATTGTAAAATTTTCTAATGGTAATACCGTTCTCTCTTCTGTATATAGATCAGTTTATTGAAAAATCACAAGTGAATTTCAAACGATGCCTATCTGATGGAAATTGGCGAAGCAAAGAACCAATGGCAGAACAAGTGAGGCGAGAGAAATTAGTTTAGCATTTCTAGTGTCTATTCCACTGAATTATTACAAATTGTGCCAATGCACCTTTTCTCCGCGTCTTTGATCCTTTACAATGCTCTTTTTTCGCAAATATTTTACGCTGTCAATTTTCGTCTTACGTGTATTGCTGTAACGACACTTGTATTTTTCAATGTACTGATCAACGTTAAAAGGGATGTTGCCATTGGAAATTTTCAAAATATTTTCTCTGTAACCTAACCTACAGAGCTTCTTTTGTTTTAAACAGTTCCAATCTCGAAAGCATAACTCTGAATAACTATATTTGAAATCTCATCTCGATTGGTTGAACGGAACGGCGTCTAGATATCAGGGAAGTAGATGTCCCAAAAACATTGATTTAGGCTTTTATTTATTAAATATTCTTCATAGACCTATACGGTAAACTACAAAGTTCCATAGAAAAAGGTATTGAATTTTATGGTATCCATTAACATTTTCAGAAGATCAAATCGAAATAAATAAAATTTTTACACTCGGAACCCTCAAAGAAAAATTCCCATTTAGTAAAATGTGCCCCATACATTGAATAGATAATGTGAAAATTTCAGGCTTTCACCAGGCTCAGAAATATGTTTAAATGTTGCTAAGGGATAATGGTTAGTAAACGAAATTGGCCATACAATACCAGTAATACTAACCAACTGAAAGAATCATCTTGCACCTGACCGGCTATAACAGCACTTCCAAAGATTTGCATGCATTCGAATGTCCTCCCATACATCCCGGATCTCGCACGCAGTGAATTCCATTGCTTTGGCCGTTGAAGAAGCAATTAAAACCTGGCTGCACAGTATTTCCGAACCTATGCAGAGTTCTGGAAGCCGCCTTTAAGTGGCTCAATGACCAGTGCCCTGATTTCTTCAACGCCGGTTTCGATAGATTGTATACAGATGAAGAAAATGCTTTAAAGCCCTTTTAGGCTATGTTCAAAAGAGCCGGCACAGCCAGCTGCGTCAAAAAAGGGTCTCTAGATCTGTGGCACGCGATGAGCGTTTCGATCAACCGCCATCTTGCTGGTAGTTAAGTCGAGCGTGGCAACGGCTGCCCTTTTTTCAGCATTGGGCAATCTATCCAGCTGTTCTCGCATTCTTCAATTTTTCAGCAGATGCCAGTGCTGTTAAAAATAATCGTGACCACTTTTTTACGGAAAATGACGTGCTAAAAAGTAAGTGGAGCTATGTCACCCTCAACTATTTTTATAGAAATCAAATCTATTTTTCGTGACTGGCAACAGTCAAAACGTCAGAGTTTGGTGTTCCCAGAGCGGGAACACTGCGTGTTAAAGGGTTAAAAGTACTAAAACACTAAACGTAAGAAGTGTCATTTACATTACCTTTCCTTCCAGATCAGACAGTCCCCGTGCTACTCATATCTCTCTTTAGAAAATATTAAAAATCATCAATTCAACCCATCACCATTATAATTTGAATGAAGAACATAATAATAAAGAAAAAGATGAAGGGGAAAAAAAAAAAAGGAAAACCTCTTTGTTTCCAGCATGCATCTTCTCCAGAACGAAATGACACGCTGAATTATGGGAGTTTGGGTGAACGAAAGAAACTTTTCAGGTTTGAGTGGCGTCTGTAAATGTTGTGAATTTATTGCGGAAGGAAATAACTGGCAGAATGTTTTATTTTTAACAACGACGCACAGAAAGCCTAAAATAAATTTGACGGGTTGATGGACTTTTCCCAGCGGGGATTACAGATGGTGCGTACAGTAACTGGGTAATAAAGTACAGATACCAGGCTTATAAGTTACATTTAAGGTACAAAGGAAGAAGAATACAAAGGAAAGAGGTATCGGGTTTACTATAAAAGCTCGATATTTTTTTAGGAAATCGTGTATAGTTAAGAAAGTAAGAAAGTTATTTTCATCATTGTTAAAACGATTGTTTTCGGCATAATTCGATTTTGAAATGTGAGCTTTGCCTTGCAAGTGGTGGAAGCCCATAACATTATATATATATATATATATATATATATATATATATATATATATATATATATATATATATATATATATATATATATATATATATACTAGCAGACCCGGCAAACGTTGTTTTGCCATATAAATTATTCCTAGGATTATTTTAGTAGAAAGAAATGACTAACTTATTGTAAGTTTGTGAGGATGTGGTATATGAGTGGAAGAGGCATGGTGCGCTGTGAACGATGCTGGAATATAAAAATAACACAATACCAAACATTTATATTTTTAATTCATTGAAATTTATTCTTTAAATTTATATATATCGCTAATTACAATAATTTTACTAAAAAATAATATCAATCCCTTAACGCAATAGAGTATACAATATTTTTTGTTATACCATCTTTAAATAACACAAACAAACTGGATGCCCACTGTATGGTTTGCCCACTCGAGAGCATGCCACATATAACTGTCCGTGTGAAAAACATGGTGTGCTCAAATCTAATCCACAAACAGACATAGTTTGGCCTTGAAACTTATTGCTAGTCATTCAATAAAAAATTTTGCACCCCCCCCCAAAAAAAGGATGAAAATCTGGAACACTTTCAGATTTTAAATTCGCACTATAGTGCTATATATTAAAATCGTATCATAATTTATGCGTCGTCCCTATTTTTCTTCCTTATTCCATTAAGTTGGAAAGTGTTATCATTATTCATGACTGTGCTGTATTTTTCTTTCTTATTTCATAAAACCCATCTTTGGAATCGAAATCTATCTTAAAATCGCTTACTAAAACTATTTTTCAATCTTCGCCAAGTATATCACAACAATACTTCACCGTTTTATATATTGTTTCCTACTTTAACGCCTCGACTCTCGCCAAGGAGGCGATGATTAAACATATGCAGTTACCATGACGATTTTTTGCATTTATGTAGAAATCGTAATTTAGAATTAAAATGGCGATTTGGAACAACATGAAAGTACAGCATGCCGTTACATTTCTATTTATTTTGGATATATATATATATATATATATAAGTAGCAAATTTATATCTTGCAGTTCTATAAAAAATTTGAGATTTTTAAAAGCTTTTTTAAATTTTTTTATCTTGCTATTTAATTATTTTTTATAATTTCACTATTCCTGTTATATTATTTAAAGAAGAGTTTATAACAGGAATAGTGAAATTATAAAAACAATTAAATAAAACTATCAACTTCTTCTAGTGTCACAAAAAAGTTGGTCGTGAGGTGTAATGAAGCACTATATTTATTAATCTTAAAATTGCATTTTAAATAGCTACAAAAACCTTGAGGATTACCACAAAACTATTTAAATATGCACACATGACTTTGATTGTTTATTTTTAAAAGCGTTATTATATTATTCAATTTCGAAATATAAATAAATAATTAATCAAATTGACACATCGACTCCTAATTTATGGAAAAGTTTTCTTGACAAATTGTTTACAACTATTGCCGCTAGATGACAGCATCAGATAATCTCCTAATCAATCCATCCCATGCTCATCTCAACTGAAGCTGGGCTACTGTGACAGCATGGCGTTTGTTCTTCCTATATGTAACTCCATGGGTATGGGATGTGATACATTCTAGTGAAGTGTACGCTCAGCCTTTTTATGAAAGCTTTTGCACGGTATAAATCAGTTTAAAGGACGCCAGGCTGTTTCCTTAGTGTTATGTGTTCTGTAGAGGGCATTGGTACAACTTTATACGAGGAAGGTTGCAGTGTAACTAGCAGTAGCGGATCCAGGGGAGGGGCTAGGGGCTTCACTCCCCCCCAAAAGAGATTGCTAAAGGGTAACATTCTGCTTTATTAGGCACTTTAAATATCTAAAATGGTCATATTTTATAACTTAACCCCTCCCAAAAGCATGCACATTGGTTAAGACTAAAATTTTGATTCATAGTACATTTTAATTGGGTGAAATAATTTTTTTTTTTAATTTAGCCCCCCACCAAAAAAAAATTCTGGAGCCGCCACTGGTAACTGGTACGACTATAAATTTCTAGTGGATTTCAAGATGGCTCACTATATCATATCAGAAGCAGGAAAAATAATTTCGAATAACTGAAATAGCAGTTCAAGGGTTCAATCAGTGTGTAATAACGCAGACATGATTTATGAGTCGTGATTAGTACTGCATGAGGAATGAACAGCAATATTTTAATACCTCGTGGAGAAGAGACAACCTTGTACTCTCAGTAAGGGTAGAAGATAAAAATCTTAAGGAGCAATATGGAGAGATCATATCTCTTCCTAAAAGTTGAACTTTTCTTGCCTATCACAAGTCATGTTGCTGTTTTGATCGTCTGTCCAATTGTGATAAAAATGATTTTGTATAATAATTTTATCATTATTATTGTTATTCGATTTCTTTTCTCGAACGTCTTGTTCACTTTTACCAAGTTTGTACGTTTAAGGAATAGTACGGTAATATTCGCACCAACTTAGTGTGTGGCATTAAATAATCCTGTCCATAATGAGCCAGGATACAACACATTAAGTGAAATTTTATTACATCGGTTATTCTTCGACCTTCTTTCATTTTCTCAAGGGTATTTTCTTCGTTCAGTAATAAAATTCGTTTTTTACTACGATTATTCGATGTTTAGAACTATTTTTTATAGTTCGTTTAATATAGCCATCTGTTTTTTCATTTGTTCTGCAGCTTTGAAGTATCTGAGGTGCCAGACTCAAAATTCAGCACCAAAATTAGTTGCATTCTTCGTTATATGAAACTGTTTAATCTTTTACTTCCTCCTCTTGTTTCCTCGGCAATCTTTACGAAGTAAGCATACTGTTCTCTTCTCAAGTTCAAGACATTCGTGAACGAAGAAATGCAGTTGCAGTACAAAATGATTTTGACTTATCCGAAAAGGCCAATATGAGCACGAAGCATGGGACTAAAACAATTGTTACGACAGATTAAATTCTAAATAAAATTGCATAACGATTTCATCATTTTCCTATTCGGCAAGCCAATACGCTTTGCAAAAATTAAGGCAGATTGTGACAAGGAATTAAAAAAGAAAAATATGTCAATTGGTGAGCTACAACACGTGCCGTTCGTCCTAAGCTAACGACATCAAGTTTTTATGAAAAGAATAATTGAAAATAAACAAGAAATTAATCAAAGTGAAATTTATTCTAAGAAAAAAAAATATATAACCCACAGCATTCCTGAACCTGATTTTTCCTGAACAAACATCGTAAATTTTAAAATGGGCGACACGTCATCAAAATACCGAAAATTTTTGCCCCAGACTTCAACCCCGTCGTAATGGTGGTGCGAAAAGGAACTTGATGCATTGCACCTAATTGCGGGAGTGCCTCGGGGGGTGACAAATGGTTTGAGGTTCGGAGCACTTTACATTTATAATGGAGTCCGGCAAGTCTTCGCCCTCCTCCCCCCGCTCTTTAAAACTCCCTGCGGTATCCGCAGAGTACTTTGGGAGAGCTATTTATCAGAGATCTATTGCAAAAATCCTTGCACTTTGCTTACCGGAATTAATGGTTTCACTGCAGGTTAGTTTTTGTTTCTTCTCCCCTAGGTTAAATTTTTACCTCAATAAATTCGTTCAGCTTTTTTTTTTCTTCCCCCCCCCCTCCCGCTGTACCCGGCCACGCACCTTGCACATGCGGATTTCTTTTAACTCTTTCTAACTTGTTTACAATGAATTGATAGGGAATGCTGCAGGAAATGGGAGCTTAAAAAATAAAAGAGGAGCTAAAAACAAATTATTTATTTATTTATTCTGCAAAGGGGAGCGAGGACTGAGATTGTGCTTCTAACAGATTTTCTTTTTCTTTTTTTCCTTACCTTTTTACTTGATTTTCACTAAATATTTAACATAAATAATTGTAATAAAAATGTTACAATTTTTAATACAATTAAAAAAATAAAATTTAAAATTTAAAAATTTAAAAATTTAAAAATATTTAGGGAAATATTAAAAATAAAACAAGTCATTATAGCATTAATTTTATCTCCACTTTTAAGATTTAGGCATGCAAAATTAAATTTATTGTCATTATTATTATTATTTTATTATTATTCTGGTCTATTATTATTATTATTAGTCTTGGATATATTTATTCGTTTAGGAAAAATATTGAAAATCGCTTTATTCCACTTAAAAATGAAAAAAATAAGCAACTATTTTTTTTCTTTAAATATTTCTTCATTACAATTGTAACGTGCCCGAAAAAAGACATTTGACAAAAATATGTCTTCACGCAATGTATTTCATTTCTGTCTACTTAAAATAAATAACCTTATAGACTGTTTTCATTATTGTAATTACCGATATGGGAATAGCATGTTCCTCTGAAAACGCGCGGAATTTCTCTGCGAGTGTATTTACGGAAATTATTCGCATTCAGAGATTTTGTTTTGCTGGGAACATCCTCTCTTACATCTATGGTTCTTGCAGAGGAAATCATTTTATTTGTGAAAAAAAAAGATAAACTAGGTACTCTCGGAAAAAAAAAGATTTTTAACAAATTTGAATCGCAATTTCCTTTAAAAGCCTGATAACCGTGACATCATACGACGTCAAAATTAATTGCGATACCTAATTTTGTTACTCAGTTAGCTAACTTGTTTTAAAAACTCTCGGATATATAGAAGAGCTGAAAATCACCGAAAAATTGCCTAAAAATCTGCGAACGGGTGAATTTTCAGATTTTTAAAGTGGCGCAGACTATTTTCCATATTCTTTTTCATAGTTATGAAAATTTTCAATCCGATCATACGAAACGTGCGGATTTTATTTCGAGAATACCTTTTTAATATTTTTTGGTGTAATAACGGTGAAAGTTTTATTTGGAGGGGTACAACCAGAAATGTGGCAGATTCATTTAGTCAGTGAATAAGCGATTCGGTGAGAGAGAAATCAGTTAACTGTAAATTAGCATTCTATAGTAGAAATTAATAATTAAGTATAGTATTCGATATCTATCTTTCTATGTGTACAGCCGGCCATTCACTTGGTGATTAATTTCTGAGATTGCAAGTGATTCTGGTGTCACATACCAGTACGAACTTCAGGTGACCCGGTAATTGTTCTCTAGCTGTTTGCCGATCGTTCACCTAGGATACAGAATCGCGAGATCCGTAGAGAGCAAAATGGCAAATATCATTGAAATTAATTAACAAATTCTTTATATGTTAAACAAAATGTTTCGTCCTTAATATTATCAGCATTTATTTTTTTATTAAAAATAATTAATAGCCTTCATGCAAAAAACTGTATTTCATTGTTTTTCTCCACAAATCTTCTTTTAGTTTTTGTTTTTCTTAATTGTCTTTCTTTCGGTTTTTTCTACCCTCTCTCTCGCTTTTATCTTTTTCTTCCATTGTGTGACACCTCTTCTTTAAAATTCCTTTTTTTAGTACTTTATCTCACTAAATCTGCCACGAAAACACTTTCGTTGTTCGATCAGCTCAAGGCAATAAACTTATATTAACGGGAGAGGGAAAAAATAAAAAAAGATTTATGCAATTTTAATGAAACGTGCTAGAAGATTTTCGCTTTTTATTTTTCCTCCCAATTTTCTGTTGCTATTTGTGCCACTAGACATTTTTATTTTATTTCTATTACATTGATGAAAAAAAATATGATCAAAGGAACTGTCAACTCTTTAAGAAAAGACTACATGAAAGAAAGTATTTTTATTAATTCACAGTCTTAAAATTCCTGCTTAGGTTTTTAATTTTAATTAAATCTTAATTATTTTAGTTGACAGGCATTAATAATAATGAGCAATTCATTAGATTAAGATGCTTCAGTGTAATAGGAAATTTTATTTAGTTCACACGAGAAAAATAAAATTAAGAGGGAGAAATCACTCTTGTTTGATGAATTATTAAATTCCTTTAAATGGTTCCAGAACTAATTATGCTAATAAGTAATAATTTAGGACCAGGAATTAATTTTATACCATCATTTTCAGTTATGAATTCTGAGAAATTAGTCATAAGTATAAAAAAGAAATTTATTTTAAATAATATGTGCTTTGATGTTTAATTTTATTAGTGTTTAAAGAAAATATTTCAGCTATTTGTATTCATTTCCTTCCTTATTATTAAGCTGCAAGTAGTAAATTTAAATTAAAGAAATATTTAATTAAAGGAATACAAAATGAAAATCCATTTAGAAATAGTTTATTTTAGCCGTTAAACTATTTTATGCTTTCTTTTGCATATGAAAGTGCTTATCATGAGAAACTTTATTTCATAAAAAATAAAAGTTCCAAAATACTTAATGTAAGAAAAAGGACAAACAACTTTGACAACACAAGTTAATAAACTAGAAAAGTTAACAACAGTTTTGATGACTAGAAACGATTAAATAAAAACAGTTTTATAAAATAACAACGAATTTTGCAACGGCTGAGTCATGCAAAAATTTCTACACATTATACGTTCCCTTGCTTAAGTGTTCTCATTCATAACTAAAAATGAAAGTCCAGAAAAATCTTTGTGCCCATTTTACAGCACACTGCGGAAACGGAGGAGTGTGAAATTTAGAGGAGTCAAATTTTTATTGATCATGAGACCTGTGAAGATTTGCATCATGACTTCATTTGCATCTGTATCTAATGTTTTTTGTTTAACCGTTCACGCACTTTTTAAATAGCTCAAAAATTAACGCAAAATACTCGCTAGTACGCGAGTATAAATGGCTCGCATACTGGCTCGAAGCTAACCTAATAGATCTCCCCCCCTCAAAAATAAATAAACAAATAAATAAAAATGTATATGCAGTAGTTGTAGAGGTATTCTGTTTGCCAAAATAACATCAGTAATGTTCAAACTTAAGAATTCAATGAATTACGGTCGAATATTACTGACGACCATTAGTTAGTATTATTCAATTTTTGATATCAGCAATACTATCGTAAATTTTTTTCCTTTTAATATGTCATTGTCTGCTTTAATATTTCTTTTTTACTAAAAAGTATCACATTTTTTTTAAGTTCTTTACCTATGGATTTAAATTTCATGACAGTTTATTTTAATAGTCTGTGAGAAACAAATAGTGCGGTATGTTCTTCCTTGTCGACTTAAATAATTTAGCCATTACAGCGTCTAACTAGATCTGCCAACTGCTCCGGAGTACAGTGTTACTGGGTAACTCAATGTATTCCCGGTAAGACGTGCTAGGGGAGCCAAAGTGCTGCAATTTCAACCCCTATATCTATGACCAAAATTCAATAGTTGCCGAGGGAATTTATTTTTAAACTTCTCCTTGAATTACACAAAATTTAACATTGAAATGCAAATTTAAAAAAAAATCCACTAATTAAATGACTTGCATTTTAATTTATTTTCCTAGCTAACATTTAAACTAAGCTGACTTAATCATATAAAAGTGCAAAAATACTTCAAAATTTAATTTAACGCACTTTACACATATTATTTTTTGACATTTTGTCTTTCAAAAAATGCTGTTTATTTCTAAAAATACTATTGCAGTAAGCGTAAAATTACAAATAATTCCCAATTATCATCTGTCCAAACACGTATTAATATCCACATAAGACATGTAATTCATAAAGAAGGGTGTGATTTACTTAGCGCAGGCAAAAAACGTGAAAGGTTGTGGCTTTGTTTATTTTTTAGGATCGCCGTCGGTCAATCAATCAAGTTATCACTGCTTTTAAGAGATTAAAATCTTGTTTGAGCCACATGAAATTTGGGTATCAAACTGGTGTGTGTTGTGTCATCGTGCTAGTTATTCTTACGAGATTCTGCGTCACGTAAGCATGTTTTGTTTATCAGCCAGATAACAACAAAACATGATTGCGAGACGCAGAGTTTAAACTAACATGACGACACAGCACACAGGTGTTTGAGATTCAAAATCCGATGAGGCTAAAACTTCTAGAACGTTAAAAACAGTGATTACTTCTTCGGGAGATCAACGATCCTAATATCCTAAACAATGAATGGGAGTGCATCCTTTGGCGTTTTTTACCTGCGCTAAGTAAATCTCAACCTTCTTTATGAATTACATATATCTTTAGATGGACATTAATACCTTTTTGTATAGCTAATAAATGTAAGAAAAATTATTTACAACTAGCCGCCTCCAGCGACCAATTGGTTCGCCATCTTAATAAATCTTGTTCGGAGAGAATCCTGTTTCTCAACGGCGTCCTAGGCACTGAAATCTCTCAGATTCTGATTGGAATTTAAAATTAAGATGGTTACAAACAGGTGCGAACCTAGGGTAAGTAACGCCCCCTGTTAACGTAAAAAAGACGCCCCCTTTTATGCTCTACTTAGTTTTTGAGTTCAAAATGACGCCCCTTCCAAGCCGATGCGATGCTTACCTTACTTACCGTGTCAGGCCGCCCCTAGTTACAAAAATGAGATGGTTTAATGATAAAAACCCACAAAAACGTACAAATTATTTTCGTCCCACATTAATTATGAAAAGCTTCAGTATACATTGGCCGTTATCAAAAAACAGAAAGAAAGAAAAAAAAAAGTTAGAAAATCTGAAACACTTTCAGATTTTAAATAAGTTCTAAAGTGCTATATATTAAAAGCGTATCATAATCCATGCGTCTTTCCTATTTTCTTCCCATATTCCATTAAGTTGGAAAGTGTATCATTATTCATGAGTGCGATTAAACAAAATTAAAAGTGATATTTTTAACATCCTTTTTCTGGATGTAATTCAACAGAAATAAAATGGGGAAAAACTGGATGAAAAATGCACAATTCGAACTGACTGAAAGTTTCGAAAATTTATTCAGGTGTATTCTTTATCCAAGTAGCACGATAAAATAATATTTTAGCATCACTTAATGATGATAGAGCATCAGTCACACAGTGGGTTTTTTACAAATAAATATTAAATGCTGCAGATCTACTTGTTAAAAAAGTTCTATTTTTTGCAAGGAGTGAAAAAGGTTGAAAAAAAGCATGCTGATGGTTTGTCATGTGACTCATTAAGATTTCATATCATAAAAGGAAACCGTGTAACAATTATTTCAAATTCGTCTGGGGAAAGGAAATCTGATGTTTTATTTATTAAAAACTGCGTATTCTATATAAGTTTGCGCCATCTGTCGACGGCTTTTTAAAATAAAAACTCAATTGAATTCTTTCTTTTTTGGATAAAAGATACTTTTTTTGTATATTATAAGAACAGTGTTCTTTTCGCGCGATAAATGTAGCCTATTTGTTAATCCTGGACTTTAATTATCTTTATTCCAAATTTCATCCAAATTCCGTCGAACCGTTTCAGCTTGAAAGAGTAACAAACATACATACAAACATCGACATTTATATATTAGTAGATTTTAGGCTTACTGCAATAGTATATTTTGAGATTACCAACATATTTTGAAAGGAAAAATGTAAATTAAGTTTTTTAAATGTATGTAAAGTGCGTGATTTTAAATTTTGAAGTATTTTTGCACTTCTTTATGTTGACGTTAGCGTGTCAGTTAGGAAAATTAATTAAAGTTAAACAAATTGAATTAGCGGATTTTTTAAATTTGTACATGAATGTCCAATTTAGGGTTATTCAAGAAAAAAAGGTTAAGAATCAAATTTCTCTAAAACAATTGATTTTCGGCTATAAGTATGGGGATTGAAATTGTAGAACTTGGTCTTCTCTAAAACGCCTTGCCAGGAATACGTCGAGATACCAGTAACCTTGTATAATTAACCAGTTTTTTTTAATACTAATTTTTGGCTTAGATAATGGCGATATTTTTTAATTGAATGTTTCAGATAATTGGCATTTAAGGGGGGGGAGGATTATTGAAAATAGTTGTTTACAAAAAGTGGTTAATTATATTCAGGAGCAACTGGTAACTCTGGTATAACCCGTTGTCCGGTAAATTCACTAGTGAAGAGAGCCAAACATTAAAAATGCAAAGATTAAATTCCTATTGAGAGCCCAATTTCTTAAACTTTAAATATATAGGTCTATATAAATATAATATTAAATGATTTTCGCCATCATCATAATAATAATAATAATACAGTCGAACTCGCCTATAACGAGCGCGAAAGAACTGCGATATTTGCTCATTACAACCGAGTGCTCGTAAAAAATGGGTTCATGAAAAATCATAAAAAATCATACATACTTGCTGTGTTACTTTAGTATATTTTTTTTTATTTTCGTACAGTAAAAAAGAAGTTGGTTAATGTGCTTTAAACAGTCTCACTGTCTTTTTTCTTGTGTTACTGTTTGTTTAGAGAAGACTCATGGCCCCTAAACATCGTCATTTGCATCCGCGGCCACGAAAAGTTTGGAGTTTTTCTGCTCTCTCGAAAGACATTGCGTGTATATTTTGAGCACTGGGGTTAAAATACTTCATAAACACCGCTTTCATTAGCTAGGGAAGGTTAAAGAAGTTTTTTCAAGAAAAGATTAGCTGAATTGGAGGTTAATATATATATACAGGGTGGTTATAATTAAACTTCCCCTATAAACAGCGTTCTGCAGCTAAAGCGGGTGAACGGATTGCAACCAATAGAATATAGAATATGAATGAGATGCGCTAAAGGGATTTCAGAAAAAAAATATTAGTTCAAAAAGTGTCCACTAGATGGCGCTTTACACGAAGAAGCAGGAAATCTAACAATGAAAATGGCTTAAAGAAATTTACAACTAATTTCAACATTTATTCAATAGTTTTTGAGCATTTATTGACTTATTTGGGTCATTTTTTGAGCTCAAGTCAACATGCAAAGCGCCACCTACTGGGCATGTTTGGAACTAGACTGTTTGAAAACCTTCTTTGAGCGCACCTCGTGTACAGTCCACAAGCCAATTGGGGTAGCTATCGGCTCATCAGTTTCAGCTGTAGAATGCTGTTTATAGGGAAGTTTAACTATAACCATCCAGTATTGTGAATCACACAAATATTGCTTACTATAACCGGGCTTTACTCATTAAAAGCGAGTCATTATAGACATTTACATAACAGAACTTAATTGTGTACAAAAAAAAGTAGAATGACTTGCAATTTTTTTACAAAATTTTCCAGTCAGCAGGAGAGTGCAATTTACTAAGCCATGCTATTTTGGATACTTTTGCGTTCGCTCAAACATCAAACAATTCTAAATTCCTCTCACAATAATTAATGAACTCTTACGCAGCAATATTTATCGAAAATACTTAAGAACGCCCGACTAATTAAACAATAAATAGTTATCGCATATTCACGCTAGAAAAATAATAACATCTGAAAAATTACAATTTATACACTCCTAAATAAATCATTAGCAGCATGAGTCCAACATCTTGCTCCAACTTTTCATTTCTAATTAAAGTATCCGAGTTACTATATTAAATAACTCGAATGCCTTGCATTCGATATGTGCCTTGCAAGGAATCGATAGCTGAATCAGTATCGTTAACGGAAAAGCTAATCCCTCGAGCAATTAATCGATTAAACAATCAAGTAATTAACTAAAATTCTTAAAACAATATGGGAATTACCTCGGAGCTCTATTAACCGTTCCGAAACATGAAATTCCTTTCATTTATATCGAATTGTAGGTATCGATTATTTAATCTGTCGGTTGTATGTGAGGGAAACTTTGACCGTTAGGCGAAAGTAAATTCGATTTCAAATGAAAGTTTCCCGTCGCTATTTGTTATGCCATTTCATGTTTCTATGGCTTCTTTGTATTGACATTCTTTGATTTAGCTTTCCATTAAAATTTCCCTGTAATCCTCTTATCGCTGTAAAACATAAACATAAATCCCCGAGAGGAAAAAAATGCGTGTTAGATATTAGAGTCACAGGTTTCTTTGTAAATATCCATTAAGTTTTCTTTAAGTTTTATGGACGGTATGATAGCATTATTGCGCTCCAATGCTTTTTATATTGTGATAGGTTTCCTTCTCCGACTCTGTAAATTGGATTACATTTTCCTGCAACGATCAAATATTCAAAATAAACATAGCGCTACATAACCAAATTTTCTAAATTAAAAGATACTTTCGAAATTTTTAATGCTTATCTTTAAAACCCGACAGTAATTGCCATTACCACTATAGCTGGTAATTGAATTTATACTGTAGTAATTTCCAAACTTAGCTCAGAGTTACCTTCCAAATATTATAAAATATACTTTTCTAACGTATGTACTTAATTATGTATGAAGAAAATTGCGTAAGAAAAGAGAAAATCTGTATATATAATATTCTTTTTACATGCATAATTCTCAGACTGTGTCTGATACATTTTCTCCCGAATTTACATAACTCAATCAACATTTTACGGATTATGTTTTACTCAATAATTTAGTTTTCACTAAAATAATATTTTATTTGGGAAATTAATAAAGAAACTTATCTTACACTTAAATACTGTTTTCAGTAGATTTAACAAGCAAGGTGACATTAAATAAATGATATTTGATAGCTTAGGTGTGTTTCTTTATTATTTAACCTTTTAACAAATAACTCTTTTTGTAACAGCACGTCTTTTTCTTCGTAATAATAATGGTATATTTTCCGTTATTATTAGAATTTTATATTTATTTTTAATATCATGCTTACTCGCATAATAGTCGCCCTAGCGTACTAGTCGCACCCCCGCTTTGAACCAGAAAAAATCATCAAAATATTTTCCCCGCATAAAAGCCGCAGTCGCGTATTTGACCTTAATTTATAAAATAGAAAAATATCAGCTGTACTCTTCCCAGAACTATAGTGTTAGTGATGCCTTCAGTGAAGTGATTTATTATGAATTATGTTATCAGAATTAAGTTATCAGAATTATGTTGTCAAAATTCTCTCAAAGATTATTTGCTAATTTTCTGTCGATAAAAATATTACCATATGAATTAAAATGCCATTATTTTGTGTGCAACTGGCAAATAGACTATTAATAAGCAGCACATAGCCTGGAAGCATTTAATAAGTTACTAATTTTATTGTAACGTACATTTTTGATACCAGTAATGTTTAAGCCTTAGAAGGTACAATATAGGGAAGTAAATTTCTCCGCAAAATAGTCGCACCTACACTTCCTCAATGAAAAATTGACAAAAAAGTGCAACTGTTACCGAGTAAACAAGGTAATATTTGTTTTCATAAGAGAGAAATGTAATACCGATTTTGAAACCCGAATGAAGAAATACAGGAAAGAAAAACCGTAAGTAGAAATAACTATTTTAATATTCATTAAATATATAAAGAAAGAGAAAAACGAAATATTAGATATAAAAGTACATGATATACATCACGTCCACTATTTAAACGTCACTTTTGATTACAGCCGAAGGAAGATGAAATTCTTTGCACGGTACTCAGACAGTGGCGGATTATTACAAGTTTGTCGGGGGGGGGGGGTTAGTTTGTCGGTGGGGGCGGTTAGTTAGAAGATAGACATCCATTTTATGGAAGTAAAGTAGGATCTTTTACATTGATTTCTTTCTTCTCGGGGGGGGGGGGCTTTAATCCGCCCTTGTACTCAGAGGTAATTTGCCCCCAACCTCACCATTTCATTATGAGACTGCATTTACCTGCAGTCTGCATTTAATTCAGGGGTCTACAGGTGCAGGTAAATGCAAGACTGCATTTACCTGCACCTTCTAGAAATGACCATGTTATTTTGCCATTACAGCCATAGTAGAAGTCACCGTGGTGGTCTTCGTAAGTGCCCCCCAGACATTCCGCCTAGACACCAAAATTCTGTACGGCTTTCAAATCTTTGTCGACACAGCATATCCATCTTATGAATGATCTTTCCCGGCAAAAGCTAGTTTTAATCCCTTATCTACTGCATTATTAATGGCCAATATCAACTTGGAATTCTTTGTTTTCTCTAGATTCAGAAAAGGAATGATCAATACGGATTAATATAGTATAAAAGAAAAAGAAAAAATTACTAACTAGCCATGCGTCTAATGACTGTTCTGAAGCGAAATCTCATACACTTTTTTAAGTCCTCATTAAGTCCTCCTCAAACACACACACGCAGATGACCTACTCTTGAGTTCATTCTTGTGCAATCAAAATCTCATTTAACATTCCCAGCGTACATAAAAAAATAATAACAATAATAAAGACCTTCTTGGGGAGTTTTTCGAAGTAGGGGTCTAAGACCCTTCAGGGAACCCCGGTCACGCTTGAAATGTGGGCGTGAAAAGGGCCCCCTTGAGCCTCACAAACATCTGCCCGGCTCTGCCCAGCCCCCCTAAATAAAAGTATATAGTAACAGAAGAAATGAAAAAAGCACCTTAGTTCACGAGCCATGTGATATACCTTTTCGGTGCCAGGGCAGGATCCGAATCAAGCGAAAGTGACCTTTTACGTCTTTCAAAATCACGTCTTCCTTTTCTTCGTTCTTTTTTTTTTTTTTTTTTTTTTTTTTTTTTTTTGTTAAGTACAGCCCGCATGTACGAAGGATTTTTATTGCTGCGTGCATTAGCTGAGTTGGATGGAATAAATCTGGATGGAAAATCACTTGTGTGTATTCGTGTGTTTGTTCAGTTCTCACGACGCGGGACGTTTAGAGAGAAATGTTGGCGATGTTATCTGAATGACAAAAACCGAGACGATAGGGGAATATTTAAGAACCTTTTGTACCAGCTAGTCTTTGAAGACTTTCCTTGAAAAGACACTGTACCTGTCGCATCGCATTTGATATCTTTTAAAAGAAATTATGTCCGAGATTCAAAGAAAAATCCGACTGCTTCTTTATAGAAACTCCAAAATACAATGTAAATCAATAGATCTTGTTCAACTTTTAAGTTTTAAGAAAAATTTCATTAAAGAAACCTTCTTCAGAGAAAAATTTCTTAAATAGAGAAATTATAGAAACTGATTTGGAAACCCAAACATAGCAAAATATATTGAAGTTCTACTATAATATACTTTCCCCTGAATGTCTTCTAAATCTTAGCGTTTGCTATAGTACATAAAGCTTGCGAAGAGATTTTCTGATTTTCTTTTAGAATTTTTGCTGCAATTTGCATCGATTAAGGACTGTTCAAAAGTTGCAATATTTCTTAAAATAATGGGTTTAACGCTGTAGTTTTGGATGTTTACTATTTCCCGTTTTTAACAGCAATATGGGTAAATTTTAATTTTAAAAAAAATGGAAGTTCCATCTTCTAAAAATACTCTTTTTTAAATTAAGAACTTTAGACATTTTTTATGTGCATTCTTCAAAATCGTTAACTGAGAGATTTATGGTGAAATTCTTCTTATTATTGATCTTTAGAAATTTCTGCAAGGAAAGATAGTTGTAGTCTGATTTTTGTTAGTCATTTCGATGTACAATTGGAAAAAAAAAGTAGGTATCAAAATTCGTTTTCATTCTGAGAGCGAGAATGTTAGGTTGTATGTTTATTCTTATCCATGTAATTAAAAAGAATTTGTTTTCAGAAAGCCTATTTTATTTTTAAACGTGAAAAAGTTTAATGCAGCTAACATAATTTGAAACTTGTGAAGAACGTTTTTATCCATATAAAATTGAGTTAAATAAAAATGTCTTGGACAAAAGCAATTATTATTTCCTTTCTTGTAAGAGAGTGTTTTACTTAGTTAACGTAATAATGTGTTTTCCTGAAAAAATTTCAATCAAACATATAATCAACATATATTAATCCTCTGAGAATCTGAGACGAAAAATTACGTTCATCTAACTTTAATTTTCACATCGATAAGCCAAAACTCATATAAACAGTGGAACCTGGCAAAGTGGCCACCTTAATAATGAGATCACTTGTCCACCTGTCTATAGTGACCGATTTTCTATAATTTTACTTTACAACCACCACTTTGCAGCTTTTGTTAAGTGACCACCTATTAAGGTTACAAGTTTCCTTCTCCCCGAGACTGGTCATATTAAACAGGTTCCAGGTTCCTCTGTATTTTTTTTCTTTTAAATAAAGAAAAATTATAGATATTTTTCCTTTTTAAAATAATTTTCTCATTGTGTACTGAGCGTATTTTATGCTTTTTCTTTTTTTCTTCTTACTTCTTTCCAATTTATTTAATTGATTTTGACTTGCTTGTATGGTAAAAACACGTGATAAACTACACTTTGCATTGTGGCATAATTTTAACAAAGAATAGGTAGCTTGTTCAAAGTTTAAAATTACTGATAACTATTCTATAAAAACTTTATCTGTTATTATAGTTCCAAAAATTCGCATCAAGCAAACTAGAGCAAACTTTAATCAGATTTTTTTTTTTTTTTTTTTATCATCATTATCTAACATAGAATAAACAATGGATAGCTAGCTCTCTTAGTATCGATTTTTCCTATTTTCAAAATAAGATTTTGAAATCTGATAAACTGATCCGTTAAACAAAAATAAATAAATAAAACGTACAGTATATTCATTTTTTTTTCTTGATTACCGCGTCCCTTGATATCTACTTATCAGTGATGCCGATAACTCCCATGTGTGTTTCAGTTGAATACGCTAGAAAACGTTTGAAGTTCTATAAATAAATAAAAAAAAGAATAATCAGGGAACACTTGAAGAGCAACGAACAACACTCTAAAGGGAAAACAACGTAGGTGTTTTAATAGCATTTTTGTAAAAATCTGAAGCAATAAGACCGTTAAAAATATTAACCCTTTAACGCGCAGTGTTCTCGCTCTGGGAACACCAAACTCTGACGTTTTTACTGTTGCCAGTCACGAAGAATAGATTTGATTTCTATAAAAATAATTGAGGGTGACATAGCTCAACGAGAATCCTTTACTTTTTAGCGCGTCATTTCCCGTAAAAAAAATAATTGTCACGATTATTTTTAACAGCGCTGACATCTGCTGAAAAATGGAAGAATACGAGAACAGCTGGATAGATTGCCTAATGCTGAAAAAAGGGCAGCCGTTTCCATCGCTCGACTTAACTACCAGCAAGATGGCGGATGATCGAAATGTTCATCGCGTGCCACAGATCTAGTGACCCTTTTTTAACGACAGCTGGCTATGCGACACAGCCAGCTGTCGTCAAAAAGGGTCTCTAGATCTGTGGCGCGCGATGAACGTTTCGATCATCCGCCATCTTGATGGTAGTTAAGTCGAGCGATAGCAACGGCTGCCCTTTTTTCAGCATTGGGAAAGGGTTGCGCCTCAAAGGGTTAAAGAGCAACGAACAGCATTCTAAAGGGGAAACAGCGTAGGTGTTTTAATAGCATTTTTGTAAAAATCTGAAGCGATAAGACCGTTAAAAATATTAAAGTACACAATGCTCCAAAGTGAATCAAGATCAGATATTTTCGGATATGTTTCGATCTTTGGCATCGCACCAGCGACAAGCACCGTATGTGCGAAATAGCCAAAATCCATAGAATGTAAACTATTAGCTCACAAAAACCTTAACAAATAAATGTATCAGGAAAGATAAGAATGATTTAACCATCACTTATTTGCTACAACAACTTCATAACGCCAAATAATGATATTTTTCAGGAAATTAATTAAGCTCTGTGTAAGTCCAAAACGTATTACACCGCCTTCCCGTTGGTAAATTTTGGAAACTCAGATGTAACACTACTAGTTCAAAGTTCGCATCCTCACAATTGTCTCTCTGGTATTAACGAAAAAAAATCCATATTTTCGAGTTATGATATTGTTGCAGCAAATAAGCGATATATAATTTAAACCAGAAATGGTTTATTACCCATTAACATAAATTTGTTAAGTTCGTAGAACTCTAAACTGTCTTCTTTAAAAAATTATAGAATGGGGGTTCATCCCCCTCTCCCCCCACTCTTTGCACACGTATCCTTAAATTATTTCTTCCTTTAACTGCCTAATTTGTGCATTTTCGAATTTTTTTTTTTCCCTTCCTTGCCATTACTTCGTCTTTTCGACTTAAAATTTCACCATCCGGAAATTTGGTTAACTAGTATCCGGAAACGTTTTTAACTAGTACTTATTGGTACCATATCCATTAGAATAAAGGAGCTGCCCCAAGTGATCTAAAAAAGAAATTTGGAAAAACTGTAAATTAGTTCCATTTACTCCTTCATAAACATGTTTTAATGCTCACGAAAGAACTCTCTCCGGAGTTCCAGAAATGAGAACAAGGAAGAAATTACATCTCCGTTGCTACGACAAACTGAGCAAGTAAAACACATAAGCATTTTCCTAGAAGGAATGGAAACTTTCGAATGACTATTCTTTTTTTATCCTACGTGTGTTCTAGTGCTCTACTGATTTGCCTGAAATACGCTGTGACGAGAAGAACCGGCTCTAAGGTAGCTGGTGCCCCGGGCAAGCCATCTTTATGCGCCTTTTCAAGTAATATGTCTAACTCGTTTATGACAAGCCCTTATTTAAGAAGAACCTGGATTTAACACTTTAACATGCAGTGTTCCCTCTCTGGGAACACCAAACTCTGACGTTTTGACTGTTACCAGTCACGGAGAATAAATTTGATTTCAAAAAAATAATTGAGGGTGTCCTAGCTCACCGACAATCCTTTACTTTTTAGCACGTCATTTCCCATAAAAAAAATTGTCACGATTGGCTTTTGAACAGCACTGACATCTGCTGAAAAATGAAACAATGCGAGAACAGCTGGATAGATTGCCCAATGCTGAAAAAAGGGCAGCCGTCCATCGCTCGACTTAACTACCAGCAAGAAGGCGGACGATTGAAACGTACACCGCGTGCCACAGATCTAGAGACCCTTTTTGGACGCCGTGCACAGCCAGCTGTCGTCGAAAAGGGGTCTCTAGATCTGTGGCACGCGATAAACGTTTCGATCGTCCGCCATCTTGCTGGTAGTTAAGTCGAGCGAAGGCAACGGCTGCCCTTTTTTCAGCATTGGGAAAGGGTTTCACCTCAAAGGGTTAACGAGGAAATCGGAAATACTTGGCTGGTACAATGCTAAGTCTATGGGAGTGCAACTCGTTTTTAAGGACTAAAGCCTAGTTGTATAGAGAAATGTTTCCGTTATCTCTCTATTCTAAAAAAAAGTAAAGGCCGCTGGAGCTGTCAAAGCTTGTGGACCTATCTCCTCCTAAACCGTAGGGATTTGAGTTTCGACTAAGGTGCCCACAGATTCGAAAAATTCCGAGGAACCTGCTAAGCTGACTTAAATTTCGAAAATCGAATTATTTTAGAAGATATTAATAAAAAACTGAAAAAATAAATAGAATGGTTGCCAGATTTGGCATAAAATCATTCATTCCTTTCCAACAAAGCGTTTCCAAGTATGTAGTATCACGTGAAATTGTCAAACATGAAGTAGAAATACACCCATTTTACGCCAAAATAAAAAACTACATGAAATAAGTAACTCAAAATGTGTTACACAAAGTTGACAATTTTTAAATAGTAAGTTCGCTTAGACAACAGGAGTTTAGAATTAGCGATTATTCCTTTTTCCAAACAGAATAACTAATATCTTGAAAATGAAAAATAATTAAAAATGCAGATTATTTTAAAGCCGGGTTCGGTCCAGCTAGATTATTTTCTACCAGTAGAAATATTTGGAGGCGTTAACTATGCCATTATAGCAGTTACAGTACACTTTGGATATTTGCTAGCGCGACGAGATGGTATAATTCGTGGTGCTAAGTACGCCAATCTGCAAACGATTATGTAAATGAAAATATGGATAACGGTTTTTCGGTAACCTTAAATGAACAGTAATTATAGGTTGTGAGCATGTGTAAATCGCCAAATAATGAAAAGTCGCCATTGGTGGCCAGCTATCCTAGATGTTCCGTAGCTTTCATTAACTCTACACGTACGCAAGTCGCCAAATAATGAAAAATCGCCATGGGTGGCAAATTCGCAAGGTGTCCAATAGGTTTTACACTATTAAAAATACAGTTGAAACAGATGTTCTGATTTTATTATGCGTTAGCTCCTAATTAATATAACTTTTGAATGGCAACATTAAATATCATTGTGTTTCTGAGGAGTGCAAATAATTTTTCCAGCGATTATAAGCGGAGTCCGCACTCCAGGTGGAGTATAGCTCAGGACCCGGACAACACGGATTCCCATAACAAAATATCTTCCGTGTAATGAGGGGGAGGGGATCTACTGTAGTGCGAAGTTTAAATTTTTATGTACCAATGAACCTGCAAGAACCAAGCAATGTATAGCTCAGTAACATTCTATCTGATCCAATCTTCGAGTTTTGTCTGTTGAAATTATGTCTTTTTTACGAATAAGCCTTATTATGGGCCGAATGCCTCATACGAAAAGCGAGCGTAGCGAGTCTGGGGGCCTTGGCCCCTAGTTTATAAAATTTTTATTGACTTCGACATTCCTAGCTCAGGTAATCTTTTCAGAAAAATTCTTTTAACATTCCGAAGTCAGTAAAAACAAAGATGATAACTGAGAATGTGCAGAAGCTACAAACAGTAGCGAATCCAGGGGAGAGGCTAAGGGGCTTCAGAACCGCTACCCCCCTCCCAAAAGAAAAGATTGCTAAAGCGTAATATTCTGCTTTATTATAATTCTTTGGATTGGTAAAATGAGCCTTTTTTTATAAATTAGCCCCACCCAAGTATTTTTACATTGGCTTAGAGTAAAATTTTGCTTAACTGCATAGTTTGTTTGCTTGAAATAAGATTTATAAAAAATTAGCCTCTCCCAAAAGAAATTTCTGGATCCGACACTGGCTGTTAAGGGACCTGACCACGGGCAGGGGGGACTGTCCGACCTTGGATAAACCTTTAAAATAACAACAACAACAACAACAATAATAATATTTTCCTCCCAAAATCGTGCTTTAATGGCATCCTCTAAACACACAGTTGAAAGAGTTGACGGTACCTTAAGCCGACACTAATGGCCAGGCTCCAAGAATTTGTAAATTAATCTTAAAACTAAGACCCAGTTCAAATTTCAATAATTCAACAAAAACTTATTCGAATTGCCCGTCATATAGCACGATCTTCATACGAATAACATAATTTAAGTTATTACAGAACAGATAATTCTATTCTGCAATTTTATTTTATTTAAACACCAAATAATGTAAGACCAATTTGTAACTGAGAAAGTGGGCAAGGACGAAAAATTATGTTTCATACTTTTCTTATCACTCTTTTTTCTTGTGATAAAATTCACCTGCTTCAGAATTTTTTAGGCAATAACCCTTCGACGCGTTTTGGTTACAGCTTGAAACCACTTTATTTCAGCAATTAGACTTGCGGTCGCAAGTTATGTCAAATAAGTTAAATGGTCTCAAAGTTGAAAAAGTGCAGTTTTTGCCATCAATCTATTTAACTATCAACAGCATGGCGGTCGATCGGATCGCCCATCTGGTGCCACAGAGCTAAAGAAGTTTTCTGACACAGCTGTTGCGCGGTCGACAGATTGAATGGATTGTTGGTAGTTAAATGGATCGATGGCAACGCTTGCACTTTTTCAGCGTTGGGCAGTGTATCAAGTTGGTCTTCTATATTCATGTGAAAATGCTTGCATTTCAAAGGGATAAATAGTCCACGCTCAATTTTTGCTTTTAAAAATTTGCGCCTCGCAATAAAATCACAGGATTAGAAAATTTCAATTATGAAATTCTAAAAGAATACGACAAAGGTATCTGCTTAAATTCCAAGGGAGAATTGGAAGATATCGCGTTGAAAATACGCCATTGTATCAGCTTTTAAGTATTTATCTCATTTTTCACAAGTTGAGTAGAAGTTCAAATTAAAAGTGGCTTTAGTTAACTGCATTACATATGTGTATGCATATTGATACTGATTTACTAAAATCTCGCTACAGAGATGATCATTTCTGATACTAGATTTCAACTCGATGCAACACAATTACATTGACTAGTACTGCTTAACTCTTAAGCCGAATCACATTCCATTCGTGAATGATTAATGGGACTCAATCCTGTTAATAAATTTTTAATGTTTCATCGTCAACAATTCCTATGCAGTCTCAATGACGCTTACCTTTATCCAGAACCATTTCACATTCGGATGTTGCACATTAATTTACAAATGACTCTCCAGCTCTAATGTGTTTGTTCGCTTTGTTTTTATCGGGGACATCAGCTCGATCCTCGCTCAATTCTATTAGAATAGAAGTATGTGTGTGTGTCTGTATATATATTATCTTTGAAAGCAAAGGCAAAATGTACAAACCGGCGTTTATTAATTGGGTGAGTGATTAGCCTCTTTGATTTTGATGCATATGTTTCGCCAAGTAACGTCTGGGTAACTCACTTCATTTCACTGTGCGTAATTTATGGGACGAGCAAACAAGCAATCTATCCATTTGACGGGTAAATAAGGAAGAGTGGGTTGCTTTCAATCAGTGTTATCAACTAGGTAATTCCATACGGGGAACGATTCATTTTATTAATGACTTTAATATATCAGGTTCGTCAGTCATATAATTTTGGATGAAAAGAATGCAATTTTTTTTCGAATTTTGTATTTACGGTCTAAACATTTTTATGTTTGAAAGATAGTGAATCCTTTCATAATAAATTAAATAAACTTAAACTCCGATTTAAATTCTATTTTTGTTCATTAAATATCGCCATTTACCTTAAATAAAAGCATTTTATTTTAGAAAGAACAAATTCTCAGAAATTGTAGCTACGGGATTTCCCGTTGCAGCGTAACAACGTAAGAACTTCCCGGCTGAACCCTTTTGTTTCTTGATGTCATATATATCCCTTTTACTCACTGGACAGGTTAAACTGTCGATAAATTTAAGTCAATTAAAACTAATGTACCACCCTAGGCCCTCTAGCGGTAATCAGCTGAAACAGTGCTATTTAGCCGAAAACTCGCAAGAGAAGAAAGCTTTTCCTAAGACAACGATGCAGCGTAGAACGTGATAAACTTTTCCCAAAAACTTTAACAACGCGTCCCGAGGTCTCAGTTCCTCCGCTACTTCGTCGACTGTACACACACACAAAAAAAAAAGAGAATAAAGAATTTCTGTATGACCGCACCACCCCAGCCTAACCCACCACACGAGTACGCCCCGATGGTCATCATAAAGAAATGTAAAAGCAAAAAGGTGCGATAATCAAGATTTAACAACAATATACTATAAGTCTATGAAATATAACATGACTCACAGTATATCACGATCATATGCAAATATATTCAAGTAACTTCCCAGAGAGCACATAAGCTTAAATCAAGCTTGACATTTCTTTGAATTTGACGTATTATTACAAGCTTGACAGTTCAATTCATTTTAAGCTTGCAGCAAGCTTGGAGATTACAAAAAAAGTCAGCAAATATTCAGCAAATGAGTCAGCAAATATTTTCCCGCCAAATTTAAGTCATTTGAACTGTCAAGCTTGAATACAACTTGATTACTGCTTGATTTGGAAAGCCACATCCACATAACAAACAATTTATCATCAGTCATAAATGTACTTGACCATAGAATTAAAAAAAAAAAGATTCTATATTTCCAAATATTGAAATTCTTCAGAATAAAATACAAATATACTAGAAAACTGATTTCAAAATCAGTCGTTTGTCTCGATTTTGGCCAATATTGCCCAAGATGAGTGTTGCGATATTGAAAGTTTTAAAACGTGTCCTGCTTTTAAGTTTATATTATGCTTATTTCCCTATTAGTAGAGTCCATAAATCCCTCATAACATTATTTTAATTTTAATTCATCCCATGGAAAAATAAAAGGTGACAGCCATAACAGTCACTTCAAACTTTAGTCATATCACCTCGAGTCGAATTGACTTGGTGGTTAGGACGCTGGCTTCCCACACCTTAGGTCCCGAGATCGATCCCAGTCGCGGACGCTAGATTAAAATAGATTAAAATAACTTGAGGTTTCAACTTAGAGGTGGAAAAATAAATTATATGGGGGGAGTTCGCCAATCGGCGCCCCATGTATTTAGTAAAATCTTTTAAGGAAATTTTTTTAGTTTGAATGAAGCTTGCTATGTCAAGCTTAATGCAAGTTGGGTAAGTGTAAACTTGAACACTTGATTCAAGGTTGCATTAAACTTACACGCTTGAAATTTTCAAGCTTAATTCAAGATTATTGACTTGATAAATCAAGCTTACTGCAAGTTTGGTGCAAATTTGCTGTGCTGTCTGGGTTTGAACACATTCACCCAACTTTCAGAATAGAATCTTCTCATCCTTATGAGTAAAATGTATGTTGATTCTATTTAAATAAAAATCCCTACTATTTATTTTTGTTCAAAACTGTTCGAATAGAGGGCGACGAGATCTTAAAATGGCTTTTGGAGACAGCATGTATTTCTAAGAGAATTCAAGGAAACCTAATTATTTAACGCGCTAAATTGGTCTTTAAAAATTATTAGTTATCAATTCCAGTAGTCAATTTAAAAAATAATTAATTAATAAAATCATCGCACGAATTTAATCAACACACTACCAGATTCCTTCCCAGCAATAATTATTTCTTAAAGAGAAAACTTTATTAACAAGCGGGAATCAAAAATTGCACAGAACAAGAAGATACATATCCGGGGTGAGAGGTAAGCAAGTTACACCATAACACACATCACAGGATGTAAAATATCTCTCGCGAATTTTTCGCGAAAACTCTCCGGCATGCATAACGCAAACCCCTTGCTCGCTGCTTCTGCCGCTAACAAGACGGGCCCCGGGGCCATGGCACATTTTAATATCTTCGAATGTTACAACAATGAGAAGGTGTCATCCTGAGTCCTACGTTACCCCGCAGGGCACTTGCAACATCGGTAATTAAGTTTCCATTTCAACGGATTGACATTGTCATTACTCTGCACAAACCGAAATTAATTGGTACGAGACGCCGATGAGGAGGATTATGTACGCTGCCAGAGAGAGAAGAGATCATGGGAAAATAAATAATAATAAACATAAAAAAAAAAAACGAAAAAGCCAGGGAGAAGGAGATTCTGTGTGCTGTGCCTCCGGCGAATGGGATGAAATGTCGGCAGCTATTGGAAAAATTGGATCTTGTTAAGGGAACAGGATTATTCCGGGCCAGGCGATATATGTAAAGTTGATTCCAGTACGAATATATATATATTTCTACCTCGGAAAGGAAATGCAGTTATGTTAACGAAGATTGCTAATGAATTTATGGAGTTTTGGGAACTGTTTGCAATGGGTATACGATTCTCTCTCCCCGTTTTTTGTGTGAGTAATGAATCGATATAAATGAAGTAACTTCGTGTTAAACAGATGTCGGATTAAAATAACACACCTTGTAGGGTTTGGGAGGTACAAAGTTTCCTCGCTTATTCGGAAAATAATAATATTCTCAGAACCACACGAAAGGCTTGACAGGTAAACGCAGCCAGTCAATATTACTTTCTTGTTGGCTGATCATTTCCAGAATTAAAGAACTAAGGCTCTAGAAACATGCCTAAAATTTTATTTTCGTGTATGTTCTAGAAAAGTTTCATAATATAATTTGGCAATATTAAAAGAAAAATTCAGTATATTTTGTCAGCGCTTAACAGACATTAGTGCTAGGAATAAGCAAACAATACGTGTGTGCCCCTCTCCTTCCAAAATAAATAATAAAAAATAATTAAATAAATACCAAAGAAAGAACCACATGGTCTTTAGACACTTTGCAAACTGATAAATTTCTCTTAAAAACTTTATCTTTGGTTGTTCGTTATTCACGTTATTTATGGCCACAGCCAATGAAAATGACATTTTCCGGTGGACGGATAGTCCCATTGCGACAATACAGATAGAATAGCAAAAATGGATAGAAAACAAAAATGGCAACAACTTAAAATGAAAGGAAACATTTATGAGTGCAGTTTGAGAACATTTTTCTGAGGAATTGAAATTACTGTAAGTGTTACATATTGCAAAAATCAATTCAGTTTTATTTATAAATTCTTAATATTATAAAACCTCCCAAGTATTAAGACAATTTTTATGAAACCCATTAATGTTATACTTTTCCATGACGTTGCTTGAATTGCAATTTTATAAAGACAAACTGGTGTTTCGTGTGAAAATTGAGGCATACAATATACATTTCAGAATTCTTCGAAAGTTATCTTATTATTTGTAGTAACTGCTTTGCTAAGAATCAAAGAAATTGGTAATATTAAGGTCATTTAAAAGATTTTTGAATCATGATTTTCATCACGTTACCTTGCAGTAGATTTAAAAAAAAGAACACACTTACCGTTCGGAAGTTATTGATAACTAGCTGCGTACCCGTTCTCCGCACGGTAGGGAACGAAACTTTTTCTTACATGTATAGTTCGAATTGATTCCAGTGATTTGGGATCTAAAAATAAGCAAAATGATTTGACTCTTGGCGTAAAGTTTACTCATTAGTTATTTGTAAAGTTAGTATAAGTACTGACGTGAGACCATTGTTAATATTACGACGCAAACAACTATGTCGGTGTCATTCGCAATTAGAAAAGAAAAGCGTGACGGTTCACAGGGAAAATTCCTAATATTCAAAATGTCTCATTTCTGCATCATACTCTTTTTTAGATTTAAGTTATGCCATTAATACCTTAGATACTACATGATGTGGAGAACCGTTTTATTTTATAATTAAATAGTTGTGTACCCGTTCTTCGCAAGGCAAGAAGAGAACATTTTCCTAAAATGTGATCATAACTCTTCTGAGAAAACAGAATCTCCAAGAAAAAAGAAAGTTCTGTTACAGTCCTTTTTGTTGAAACTACCGCGGGATATATTAACGCGACGTAGACTTACTTACTATTTTGTTAGCTGTGATGTAATACGGCTGTTGAAAAATGAATAGAAGACTCAGTTTCACAAAATGTTTATTAATGCGGTATATTGTGGTTTGATCAATATTGCCTTATCATATCTACTTACTATTAATTATACTATCTTTTACTGATACCAATACAATATACTGTCGTTTTGCAACCGTTAATGCTTAAGAAACGGTTCAGATATTCGCCACGAATGTAGGCCTATACTCTTTGGTGATTCTTTGCAATTTACGCATTAGCATAAACGATAATCATATTTCAGTTGGTTGCCACTAAATCAGCTCTCCATAAATTTTTACGCATAGTTCTTGTCAGATTGGTGTATTTAGCACCAGGGCCCTATTATCGCACGGGCAAATTGGGACTTTGCCCAGGGGCGAAATGGCCCCCAATTTCAAATGTTGTTCTTTTTTTACAAAAAAATTTATTAAAAATAAAACAAATTTCATATATGGTGCCCCCAAAATTCATCAATGCCCGGGGCCCAGTGTTGGTCATAATCAGGCCCTGTTTAATACAGCAATATATTTCCTGCTATTCGAAAACGTGACTCGTTTAAAATCTCAATCGAAAATAATGCTGGATAATTAATTCACTGGTGAAAAAACAGTATTCAATTATTTATCTGGCAACGTAAAGTAAAAAATAGAATTATTTCATGCGTGGCGTATGTTTTGCTTGTGATTCCGTTATTCTGATTGAGTTTCGAAAGAGGTTTTAAACTTATGACATCAAAATCACGCACTTTTCACATGCGATAACTCAGTTATTTTAAAGCAATTTTATTATTTTTTTTTTCAACTGGCAATTTTAATCATTGTTACTGTCTCCAAGACAACCAAACCCCGAGATATCATACCGAAAATTTTAAGCTGTTGCTACTGAAATGAAATTAATTCTTTACTTAAAAATTCGTAAAAAATCTCCTAATTTATATTTTTCCTCTGGTTTTTCTTTTAAAAGAGTACGAAATATATGCTCCGTCATTTGACAAAATATAAAAAAGTTATGACGGATAGAATTCAAGATGCAGCAATTTTAAAAATATTTTACGAAAGTCAGCGTCCAATTTAATTTTATTTGAAAAATTCCCAAAAATCTGAAAATTATGTTACACAGTCCGAACAAACAATTTTTAAAAGAAATTTTTCTCCTCTATCCGATGATGTAAATTTCGTTTTCTTGCGAGTGTAATTACCGGCATTATTACATATTAAGCGAGAAAAATCGCTAAAAATCGGATAAAACATTTTCTAATTCGAATTTCGGAAAAATCGCTCCGAGGCGTGTTAGGATCTGTCCTAGTGAAGCCGTATGCAAAATTCGGTAGGTCCGCGACCAACCGTCTCGGCGCAATGCGATCGAGAGACGCGCGCAAAAAGATCGGAGGTCACAAACTTACCTACCTACATACATAGCTACATACAATGGCTTACTCTCGGATTTTATTATATACTTAGCTGCTTACCCGTTCTCCGCACGGTGGGAAACGAATATTTTCCTTAAACATATAATTCGAATTAAACCCAGTAATGCGGAATCTCAAAACGCGTAAAAAATACTTGAATCGTGACTAAAAGTTGACGTCATGAGTACAAATCTGAGATGATTGCAACCTGATGACACAAAAACTTCGTCAGTGTCAGTGGCGATGAAAAAAGAAGAGCTTTACGGTATCCAGCTGAAACTTCATTCTTTCGCAAAATGCCTGATTTCTACATCATATAATTTTGTTTTTTAGCATTATATAATTTTGTTTTTTAGCAATTATAGCATTTAATAAATGCTATATTAATAAATTACATGATGTTGACAACTATTTTATTTTATCTTGCATTTCCTAAAGTGTGGAAAATACATTAGCGCAGTTATTTTGCAGATGGCTTTATTGAATTTCACCTAAATTAACAAAACATTACATAAAATAATAGTTGCACCACGTACGTTAGAAGTCAAAATTGCACACAGATTTCGTGAAAATCAAGTCGCATTTCAAATGAAAACATTTGTGACGTAACTTCTGCGATAAAGTTTATCACCCTTACTAAACTCTTAATGCAGTATCACACTTGTTACATAAAACTGACGTTGGTCTCACTGTCAACTCGCCCTAAATAAATAACTAATATCATGTTTTATTTTTAACAATTTACAGTAGACCCCTTCATGACATGGGTCTAAAACACGAATTCGTAGAACACGGCGAAAAAATTGTGATCATTTTCGTGTAACACGTTAAAAGAGACTCGTACAGCACGGTAAAATGAGACACATGTTCTGATATTATGACTTTTCAGCTCCTGTAATTAACATAACTTTTGAATGGCAACACCAAACATCATTGCATTTCTACGGAGTGCAAATAAGTTTTGCCGCGATTATTCCGCGCAGTCCGCTCTCCAGGTGGAGTATAGCACAGGACCCGTACAACACGGATTCCTATAACACAGAACGTATCTACCGTGTTATAGGGAATCTACTGTAGTTGCATAGTGTCAAATTCAAAAGAAAATTCTGGGTTGCCGTATTTAGTAATATTTCATCTCGCCTTGGTGGCAAATATCCGAACTGTATCAAAAGTAAACTTTACAAAATTTTAAATTCGGTATAACCCTCGAAACAACTTCGGATTTTACCATCTACGACGGTTTTTCATGACATGACAACATATGCTTGCGTGCAGTGGCGTAGCCAAGGAGGGGACAGGGGGTCACAACCACCCATGAGGAGTTTATTGCCATACAAAATGAATATTCTTCACTCCCTTATCACACACGCGTATACATACATATGTGTGACCTGCAGTAGTCGTAACACCCCCATGAAAAATTTCTGGCTACGTCACTGCTAGCTCCTAATTGATCATTTTTCTTTTGATGTATCAGTGATCAATATACTTCAGATGAGATCTCCATTGAAAAAAAAATGGTCTAAAAAATCGGACCCCAGAAAACTCTGATGAACACAGTGGGGTACCATGGGCCGTACCCGGATAAAAATTTCGGGGGGAGGGGGGGGACCAAAATATGAAAAAGCCCAATTTTTCACAAAAGGTTTCATTATTATTGTTTTGTTAACAAAGTTTTAGATTTCGGGGGGGTACCGGACCCCCTGGTCCCCCCACCCCGAGTACGGCCTTGGGGGTTACACAAATACGCGCCGGACATACGCTCTTGTTTATGTCCGAAGGAACATGTACATTAGTGCTTATGTGCAGCTCCGGATAATCTACCAGCAAGGCAGCAAAATTTTGACATAAAAATGGCACCCACACGCGAAGGAAGTAAAATTAAAGGTATGTAGAATTGCATGAAAACTTCGATTATTTTTAAAGTGAAATGCAAGTCTCTTACAGTTCTATTTGTTTCACATTTGATGCGTTTTCACTTTTACGAGTCTTAAAAGCTGTAGAAATGAGTTGTTTCACTTATAATTGTTAAATTTAACAACTTAAGTGGCAACAATGGATTCCGTTGCTACGGAAACTATAGCAATGTTAAAAATAGAACATGAAATGAGCTATTTATGTTTACTTTGCTAGAACTGCCATATTGGCGTCCACATTAACGCCACCAGTCGCCACATTAATTGTACATTAACGCCACCAGTCGATGTCAAATAGCTCAAATCGCAAATTAAACTTGACACTAAAGGCAATTCGCAATACCCTGTTTGGCGGAATTTAAAAATAAAATATCTAAGCATACGCTAGTGACATCGGCTCATCTCAATTGTGGAATGGAATTAATAATACGAACAGAGTTGCACTACATTTGAATATTTTCGCCTACTTTGCTAAGAAATGAACTAAAGTAGGAATCAACATAGATTTCAATTCGTAAAACAAAAAATATATTAGACAGTATTAATTATGTCTGTTTCTAACAGTTTCCAATAAAAGAAACGTAGCGCTGCTTTAACATATAAGAATCAATTATTTAATACACATGTAGTACTTCAATCGCCAAAATGCCAACATACACCATTTTGCGAGATCTTTTTGTTTTCAGGGAATCATTCGAAGGTTTGATTTAACAGCAATCAAAATGGGAAATAGTTATCTATCATTTATATGGTTCCATCGCCAAAATTTAATGCAGGCATATTATTGATAAGTAGCAGTTATTTAAATTATTATTAACTATAACGGGTTTTAATCACCGTTAACTACCATGTACAAAATGCGAGAATTTCAATTTTCTGAAATTTGGCTGAATTCCTCTAACTTAAATCAGTTTACTTAATTTCGTGAAAATTCTATAGATCGTTTAAAATCGCCTTAATAACTGCATTATTTCTATATGAAAAATCGAAGTATAGCGCCGTAAAACTTATACTTGTTATTAAAAATACTATTTCGTTACGCTCTCAGTAATTTGCGCCAAGCCCAAAACAGTACAAATCGGTACAACCTACTACTTTCTCAAAATCGCCAAATCAGCCATTTTTTTTTTCGACAAACTATAAAATATACATATTAGTCTCGGAAATCTCTCAATCCCTTATTCTTTTACACATAAAAAACATTGAATTCCTGCTCTGATTTCACATGAACGCAATATTTTAATTAAAAAATAACTCTGTAAATAATCTAAAGAGAAAAAAGATCATTATTCTTTTATTTTTACTGCAGGAGTCTAAATAATTTAATAAAATAGCCAAACATGGCAACCTCGATGCTTATTTCTCCCTTTTTTGACTACAGGGGTTACAATTGAGGAATTGCGGAGATCAAAAATTAGCGTTTTGACGGGTTTTTTTATCAATATCTCCTAAACTAATTCGAATTTCGAAATTTAAATTAGCGGAGGTTCTTTCTCGAAATTTTCCGAATTCGTGGATACCTCGTTCGAAACTCAACTCCCAGCCGTTTAGGAGGAGATGATGCTACACACACACACACACAGACAGACGCGCACAGATTTTAATAGTATAGATAGCACTAAAGTAAAATTAATAATTATTAAAGGGGAAATATAAAGCAAATTAGTGTCTAACTGAATGTTTTGTAGTAAAAGGGCTTATTAAATTAATTAAAATACTTATTAATTAATATACTTAAGTAAAATTACGTGTATATAATATACTAAAATCTTTACCAATTTAATTCCAAATTTTTTCACGTTTTTAAACAAAAATACTAAGAGGATATATGTATAAAAAGGAAATACATAAAAACTTTTAAATTATATGAGTTTTATATGATCATAGAAATAAAAATATAGATATAATAACCACAAATTTAAGTATCACTATTAATGTTTAAAAACAATGTAGAAAAATTTGCATCCTTTCTAAATAATTTTATGAAAGTTTCGTTCTGCTACCAAAACAAACAATCGTAAAACATAAGTTAGAAATAAATTGTAAAGTAAAGGAATTTTTTTATACAGCCGTTGTTCTGTCTGATTTTTCCTGTAACATACGTCTTTTGCACTTAATATAAATTAAACCATCATTGATAAGATTATGTATAAAACCTTATTGACATCGTTTAACAGCAGAAAACTAACTAATTTGATTTAAAAATATAGCATATCTCAGGTTTTTTAAATTGACACCGCTAAATATTTATTAACACTTCTTCGAAAATTTGTGCTGAAACTTTTTGGTTAATTATTTAGGTTATTTAAATTCAATGGCAATTCAGCTCAAATTTAATGACAATTAATAATACATTTCTTTGTATATTTTAGCAGCATTGCCATATCGAACTAAAATTGCTTTCTTTTTATTGTTTTGGCCCTGGTTTTCAAAAGACATCCCAACCCAGACAGCACAGCAAACTTGCATCAAACTTGCAGCAAGTTTGATTTATCAAGTCAATAAGCTTGAATTAAGCTTCAAAATTCCAATCGTGTAAGCTTGATGTAAGCTTGAATCAAGTGTTCTAGTTTACACTTGCCCAGCTTGCATTAAGCTTGACATTTCAAGCTTAATTTCAAGCTTAAAAAATTTTCCAAAAAAAAATTTTTTTTTAATACACGGGGCACCCGGTGGCTAACGCGCCCCACATAATTTATTTTTCCACGCATTTTCCCCCTCTACGCTGAAATTTCAATTTAATTTAATCTGTTTCCACCGAGTGTTCGTCGCTGGGATAGAACCCGGGCCCTTTGGCTTCGCAGCCGAGCACGCTATCCATTCCGCCACCGTAGCCTTGTGCAGCTATGTCTAAAGTTTGAAGTGACTTACCACGCTGTTTTCTCGCCAAATTGATAAGTGGGCGATGTGTTATTTGTTTCTTTTATTTTTCCATGGGATGCAACAGAATTAAAATAATGCATCAAAATAAATTAAATTAAAATCAAAATTAAAATAAAAAAACACGGTTTAAAACTTTCAGTACCGCAACACTCATGAAGCAATACTGCTGGCCAAAATCGTGACAAACGACTGATTTTGAAATCAATTTCGTAGTATAATTGTATTTTATTTTGAAGAATTTCCATATTTGGAAATATAGAATGGGTTTACTTAACACAAATTTTGTGTTAAGTAATCTGAAATGAAAGAAACAGATAGTTAAACGTTACTTCGAAATGCTATATCACAGTTGCTAACATGTATGGAATACAAATACTTTAGTCATTTTTGTAAATATTTCTTAAAATAACAAATAATTGAAAAATTTTGCTATTTTTTAACGCTAAAAATTCTCTTTACAAATATGGTTATTTTCCTACATATTGGTATGCTATATTTATATAGAGCATTTCGAAGAATTAAAAATAAGTTAAAATTAATTTATACAAATGTAAATTTGAATTATTTTCATTGTTCATACTTTATAATTAAAAAATTATTTAACTTCTGATTTTTTTTATCCTTTGTAATTTTATTTTAAAATTACAAAAGTGTAAGATGTAAGATTTTTGGGCCCTAAAATCTGTAGGCCCTGGGCAGTTGCACCGTTTGCCCTGCCGGTAATATGGCACTGGCAATATAAAATAAAACACATCTTTTAGGAACTTTCAGCAAATATTAGGACGCTAGACAATTAATGTCCATTCTCTTTCACAGATGGCGCCATCAACGCTCCTTTAAAAAGGAAAAATCACGCGAGTATCAATTTTCAAGCTTAAATCAAGCTGTATTTAAACTTGACAATTCAACTTGACTCCTGCAAGCTTGCTGCCAGCTTAGAATGAGTTGAACTGTCAAGCTTGCATTAATGCGTCAAATTCAAAGAAACGTCAAACTTGATTTAAGCTTATGTGCTGTCTGGGAAATAGCAACCGCGACCGAAACGTGACGTCAACGACGTCGCACAACTGAGACGTGATGTCCCGAATCACAAATGAGTCACCTTGATTGTCGAATTATTCTGCGGCAACGTCACGACGTGACGTTCAGGGGCGTAGCCAGAAATTTTTCATGGAGGGTGGGGGGTTACGACTACTGCAACTCACATATATGTATACGCATGTGTGGTAAGGGATTGAAGAATGTACGTTTTGTATGGCAAAAAATTCCTCAGGGGGGGGTTGTGACCCCCCTAACCCCACCCTCCTTGGCTACGCCCCTGGTTACCGCGAAGTCACACAGGGACATATGTACGACATAGTGACTTCAATGTGACGTTACAGAACCGTCTGTGTAAACAAGAATTTATTGTGTTCTTACACAGTATACAAAACTAGAACGGTACTCTTCATAGGCAGGTTTAATCACCTTTGTTTGTCTTAACATTAGCCAACAAATGAATAATAAAAAAATTAAATTAAAACAATCCTAATCATTTTTAGAAAGTGATTCCATCAATCAAAAATCTAATCTAAAAATCCTAATCATTTATCGTTGACAAAATCATATAAAAGGCACTACATGATTTCCACTTCATTTGGCGATTCTTTTTTTTTTTTTTCGACACTACTAAGTTCCGAATTACTGGCCATTTTATTATGTAGGCACAGAGTAGGCGGCCATTGACTCAAATGGGATCGGCATTAATAAAAAAAATCTTTTTGATTAATGCCGACTTGATAGGTTGAATATGCTGATATTAAGCCCTCTCCAGTTTTAATTATCGTTATGCAGAGTTTTACAATCTAGTAAGAAAACCAAACATTCATCATGAAACTGTAACAAATTATTTATTTTCTTCGTTTTTTCGAAAATATCCATATAAAATAGAGGAAAATGTTAGAAAATAAGCTGACGATAGACACGATCATTTGGATAAAGATCCCCTGACACAGCAAAACATCTTTTCTAAATTAAAATAATGCATACTTGACTAACTTCAAATTCTCTGTCTTTAAAGTTTTCGGTATTCCTTTAACCCTGTCACATATTCGATAAATTATGACTTCGAACTTTTATTTGTTAAATAATTAGTATCCTTGTATAAATAAAGCATGAGACCGAATTCGTACTGCACCTTTCGTCTTAGCGTCACTTAATTTGAGGAAACACCAGACAAAAGGAGAAATCAAATTTATTCCGGGCAGTGTTGCAGTCACACGACTTTGGCCAAAATTGAGAAAAGCAGAGCCGAATTAAGCCTTACAGGGGTCCTTAAGCTATAAAATTTCTGAGGTCTCCATTACAACAGCTGTCTAAACTAAAAAGTCCAATGAGAATTTCCCCCCAAAGCCTTAAAACAAGCTTCTGCCTAACAGTTACTTTATTGTGTCCACGAGACTAGGCACAGTTAAGTTATTGCTAGCCTGCAGTATATAGGTTAAAAATAAATAAAAAAAAAATGCTTATTTTAGTGAAATGCTGAACATCTGAAAGGCTCACAAGTACACATGGGTCATGTAATTTTGTGCTGCACCTTTATATTCATAGCATTTATTATCATAAATCTACATAAGTTTTTGACTTGCATTTTTTTCCCTTTGATTTTCTGTATTTCTCTTTGAGCGACAGTCTTTGAGACCTCTGAGCCTACTGGATGGAGCCCAATAATAATTTAGCTCTGGATTGATATAGCACTAAGCCTGCTGATTTCTGTATCGAAATTTGAAAACTGTGTCGTAATTTATTGAATGTATATAAATGGAGATCACAAAAGTACACATAAAATTTCTGTTGCATGATCAACCTCAAATTCTACACCAGATATCAATTCTAATTTCAATCAAGAAATGTCTATCAAAGTCAGCAAGGTGTCCATGTGTGCATAGTCACTAACTATCAGAATTTGTTTTAATTTATTAGATTTCTGAAGGTGATAAACAATGAAATAGCAAAACATTTGATTAAAAGTATCTTTTTCTAATGCTGCTACAGACCTTTAAAATGGTCAGGTTCAATAGGCTACAGCATACTGAGCCTAATGCATAATCCGGCCCTGAATAAAAGGATAAATTCATACTGCATGCTTTAATCCTGACTTTTCCCTACTTTTAACCGTGACCGTCGCTTGACATTTGTTAGTCGTGGGCCTCGAAATTAGATTTTTGCTCTGCCCTATGCAGGAAATGAGAAATATCGTTTGATCTTCAACCTTTTACTCCCGCTTTCCTTTTATCCTTTATTGCGGGTTCTTTGCAATCCAGGAAACATCTTTAAGTTGTTTTTTACCCTTGCACTCCTGCTACTGCTATTTTATTGCACGTGGCACTAGACATCCAACTTCATAACATTGCTTTTTCCTGAAATCCCCCTGGAGGGGTACAAAGAGGGGGGAAATAAGGAAACATGGCAGAGGGGGGCGCTTTCTCATTTACGATTGCAAGCCTAGTTCGCGCTTCGTGCCTCGGTATCATCCATTGCGAAAAGAGGAGGGGGGTGAAAGCTCCCCTACGGCAGAACACCGTGCCCTTTCCTTTCCCCCAGGCATGCTGGAATCGAAGAGAGAACGCCCCATTAGCGCCCTTCCCCAGGGCTTTGCGTGATTTGAAGCGCCCCTCTGCGTAATAAGAACCCAGGCAGGGGAGCCAGTGCACTGTTTCAGGAATTCCAGAATGAAAAGGAAATAGAATTAGAATGGATTTCTTTTTTCATTTATTTATTTTTTGTTAATGCTGAGCTACGGCAAAAGAACGGAATTTCAGATAGGGGGTAGGGGGGTGTGAAGTTGAAGCAATTCAAAATCAGGTGTATGTAAGAGTGAGCGTTTAAAATATATTTGGTTGTCTTTATATGGGGGAAGGGGGCGGGGGCAAACTTTTAGAAATGATTACTTTTTGAATTTATTTTAAAAAGTCAGGTAAACATACATAAATTCACGAAAAACAGTTGGGAGTATAGTTTTTTTTTTTTTATCTGATTTAACTTACAGTAATTAGGCTCTTTAAAAAATGGCTGATGAATTATTGTGAATAATTTTGAAAATGCATCTCTCAAGGTTATGTACACATAAGTCAGAGGCGTGTCCATCTGCAGATTATAGGGGGATGAAAGAGAACAAAATATCTTCTTCTCAGAACTGTAAAATATAAGCAGGAGACTGAAATCATGCCAAATACATGAACTATAACAGCTACATAATCTAATCAATCTATGAATAAAGCACACACTTCATAAAATCTTTCCAGGCATGGGCTACATTTAATAATTAACTTTCTGATAACCTTATTCACGAAAAATTATAAAACGTAGCACGTCTGAGTTCTTTATGCAGTTAATACATATTCATGGGAAGAATTTCTCGTGAGATATCGTTGGAAGCCATAAAAATTTTTAGCCGTGAATAACTGGTTTATACGAAAGATATTGGCTTTATGGAATAGTTGTCTTTCAAATACAGCATAGTGTTGGCATCCACTTTTCCTCACATTTTGTTCACATATACATTTTCTATTTACTAAAAGTAATTGCAAATTTTCATCCTTTAGTATTTTTACAAGTATCCACAATATTTTAACTTCTTCCAACCAACCCACTACAAACTTCATTAAGAAGTCGCATCTTTCGAATTGCATTCTGCTAAGGTCACATGCGGTCTCTACCATTAAATCGATCCGCAAGGAAAGGTCGAAACTATGACACTCGACTTCAAAAGGGTGAGATAAATGATGGTGATTCCTTCATTTATTTTTATTCTTTCAGCCTTTTTTTTTTTCCCCCGTAGCCCTGACCGGAAATGGGTTACACCTAC
>JAWZYV010011347.1:0-14216 GCA_038373885.1 Cheiracanthium punctorium | reverse complement strand
TTTTCTCAAGAATTGAGGGAAAAAGATTAAAATTTTATCCCTTTATGAAACGCCAAACTCCTTTTTGAACGGATGCCGTTTTCCTCAGCTTTAAATAATACTTTCCTTTTATTTTTATACATTTTTTATTTTTTTTATAAGATTCTTTCCAATCATTGCATTGAAACGAAAATGGATGGGCAAGTTATGATGCAATTATCCGAAGGTAATTGGGAAGGTTTATAGCTGGCAATTAAGCGAGCGATTGGATAGAGGAAATCTGCTATTTGCTTAATTTTGTTGAATTCGAGCTGATTAAATTAACTCGAAAGAAAATTAATATAATTAGTAATAGAAGTATCTAATTGGAGTTACTTATCTTCTGAAGAAGGTTTTTTTTTTTAAATCCTTGTTCGTTTATTGCAAGATTCGTTGAATTTTAAGAGAAAATAGATTACATAGAAAAAAAAGAGCTCATTTTAAAATTGAAATGCTCGGTGCTGTTTCAAGCTATTTCATGGCTTCAGGCATTTTTAATTGTAAACTCGCGTAACATAAATAATTACTGATTACTTATGTCATATGACATTATAAAAGACATAAATAACTATTGATTGATTATGTAATCCAACTTTATAACTATGGCACATAAGGCTGCTTATTATTTATATAACCCTACATAAAAGTAACATAAATAATTATTGATTATTTATGTCATATAAGATATTTTAATTGACGTAAATAACTCTTGATGGATTATGTAATCCAACATTATAACTGCGGCATAAATAATTGTTGATTATTTATGCCATACGTTATTACAATTGACATAAATAATGATTGTTTAAGTAATCCAACATCATAATTGTGACATAAATGACTGTTTATTATTTATGTAACCCAACATCATAACTTTGACATAAATAACTTGATTATTTATATAACTTAACATTATAACTGTGACCTAAATAATGGTTGAAATTTGTGTTATTATGTCATGCTACTCTTATGTGTGTGTGTGTGTGCATGTGTGCGTTGGAAGATATTGCAGGGTTTTTTCCTCTTAAGCGCATTTTTAAGCATATCACGCTAAATAAAATTTATACGCTTGAAACATAATAACCCGGCTTGCTCTATCCAACGTCCATAGTCTAAGATGTTGGGACTGGAGGTTGTTGAGTCAATGTCCAACTGAAAACCGAAGACCACAAGGTACACGCACTGCGCATTTAAAAACAGTCTCTCCGTATTCTCTCAGTATTTTCAGAGGATATGTTGGTAATTAAGTCAAAAGTTCTTCCCCTTCTAATGATAGGATCTAAATTAGGATTAAATTCACCCGGTCAGCATAGGTGGCTTAGAATGACTGATTCGGTGATGTAATCCTCTCCTGGAAAATTGACATTCATCCTGTACGGGATGTTGAAATTATCATCATAAATACCAAAGTACAACTGCTTAAGTACTGTTGGGGTCGCAAACTGTGATAGAGTTTACAGTCTGAATCCAAAAAGCTTGAAAGTACTTCTTTCGGAGAACATATAGTAGTCTGCAAATATGTTTTGAATTAGTCTTTCTTCAAGCATAAAATAGTGAAAAATAAAACGTCTCTGCCTACTGTTGACTATGTTTTGCATTTTTCTCTTATTTTAAGTGATTTTCGGTATGTCAGCCCGTACAATAATTGTCCCAGACAGCACAGCAAACTTGCAACAAACTTGCAGCAAGCTTGATTTATCAAGTCAATAAACTTGAATTAAGCTTGAAAATTTCAAGCGTGTAAGCTTAATGCAAGCTTGAATCAAGTTTTCAAGTTTACACTTGCCCAGCTTGCATTAAGCTTGACATAGCAAGCTTAATTTAAAGCTTAAAAAATTTTCCTAGATACACGGAGCGCCCGTCGGCAAACTCGCCCCACATATATTTTGTTTTTCCACGCATTTCCCCTCTATGCTGAAATTTCAAGTTATTTTAATCTGTTTCCATCAAGAGTCCGCGGATGGGATCGAACTCGGGATCTAAGTGTTGGGAAGCCAGCGTGCTAACTTTTCAGCCAATCTGCCTTGCGCTGGTGTGACTAAAGTTTGGAGTGACAGTTATGGTTATCAAGCCGTTTTCTGGCGAGATCGATCAGTGGCAGATGCCGATCTGCCACCGATCGGCATCTGCCATTTTTCCATGGTATGAATCAAAATTAAAAGAATGTTATGTGTGATTTATAGACTCTACTAATAGGGAAATAAGCCTAATATAAACTTAAAAGCAGCACACGTGTTATAACTTTCAATATCGGGACACTCATGTTGGGCAATACTGACCAAAATCGAGACAAACGACTGATTTTGAAATCAATTTCGTAGTATAATTGTATTTTATTTTGAAGAATTTGCATAGTTGGAAATATAGAATCTTTTTTTTAAATTTATATGGTCAAGTACATTAACTGATGATAAATTATTTGTTATGTGGATGTGGCTTTCCAAATCAAGCAGTCATCAAGTTGCATTCAAGCATGACAGTTCAAACGACTTCTCCAAGCTTGCTGCAAGCTTAAAATGAATTGAACTGTCAAGCTTGTATTAATACGTCAAATTCAAAGAAATGTCAAGCTTGATTTCAGATTATGTGCTGTCTGGAGTTGGCCCGTACATCACTCGAGAGCGTACATTTTATAAAATTCTGTTTTGAAAATTCTTAAAAATGTTTATGGAATCCTGGGATGTCTGCTGGAAGACTGTGGGATATACAATAAAATAGTATTTAAATAAGGTTTACAATATTGTTTGTTAACAGAAAGCATACCTCTGAGAGTTTTTTTCCAAAACGTTAAGTCTGAAATTTAATGCATTAGAACTGTTAAAAACAAAATTTTATTCTCTATAACTACCAAAATATTGTTCTTTCTTCAAAAAAATCTTAACGGTTAGCAAATTTTATTTAACAACCGTATAAGAAAAAAATATAAGTACTTTTTTAGTCTGCTGAAAGAGTTTGTAGTTAAATATTTAAGGATTTCAAAAGAAAAAAGAAAGAAAGAAAAAGCAAACGCTGTAAGCTCGTATATCGTAAGAGAAAATTGGATTAAATATTTAATTCAGCATTTACCGAGAGAACGCTGTATAGAATTACTTTTCTAAAAGTATTTTATCCTCTACATGTGCTTTGAGATTATTTTTGACTGCGAAAAATGCCAGACAAAATATTTTTCGCGTGTAATGAGCCATGGTTTAGAAAATGAACTTAAATGTTTGAAAAAAGGTAATAATTGCTTGACTGTTTCATTTAATTATCTTTGAATATTTTTACTAAGATTTTTTGATGTAATGGAGTAGTCAGTAACCTTGTAAAATTTAAGTGTCCGTGAACATGATTTTAGCAGTTGGTAAGTATAGAGTTTATAATTTAAACAGAAGTGTTATTCGGTTAAAATTTTTAAGCAAAGCGTTTTGAAGTGAGTTAATGAATCGTTCGTGAACCATTTTTTAAAGTGATAAGTAAAACCATTAGTATATAACGGATAAAAATGGAAATATAAACTTCTGTTAATTGCATAATTTTTTAATGTAGCAAATATAGAAAGCATTAAGTTCATGCCAATATTTTTACTTCGCAGATACACAGCACACTGTTAAAAATATAGTTCAACGTTTCATCGAAATTCTGGGGCCAATTTAGCTGCAACCGGTATTTTGAAAAATGGGGTGCTAAGATTCGCCATTTTACCGGTGTTTCCTTAAGCACCATAAAATACTTACTATAGAAAAATTAATACACACTACTAGAAGAAAAGGAAAAATAAATTTCTACTTGGGGCAAAACCCACAATAACTGGTTCAAGCGATCGCGCGTTGACAACTAAACCACACTAACAGGATTTTTTAGCAAAAACAAATTATACATAGCATTGTTTTTTCTAATTTGCAATGAAAATTTTTCTCGTTAAAAATAGAATATTTAGCTCTGGCATTTTACATGAGATTTTAGAAAAGTAATAGTTACTCAAAAATATGGATGAGTTATGAGCTATAATCAGTTTCTGTTCTCTTTTAAAGGAATGTAGATAGACATTGCTGTCAAACGTGTTTATTCTAATATTAAATGTAAAAGCTCCTTTACACAGCGTATATTTTTTTAACAAAGTTTCTTTCTTCCATTTTCGAAAGATTTTTCTTTTTGAAGAATTCATGAGGCAGCTTTTTCTTATTTTTTCTAACGCGAGCTAACGGCGGCCATGTTAGTTCACCGGAAAACTCTGTTTTTCACAGTTGAACCGAAATCTGGGTCCAGTCGGTACTTGGCTTTTATAAGACAGTTCCGATTTTTGTTTGTTTGTGTAACACGTATTTCGGATTTGCGTGCTTGACCTAAAGCCTGCTTATAAATCCAAGTCAGAAGGATAACACAAGGGGGGTGCCCTCCGTGGGGGGTCTTCCTAAGAGGACCTAACCCTTATTTACGCTAATTTTAGTGGAAACCACGGAAAACTCCGAACGCTTAAGTCGACAGTGGCGCGATGGGACCCGAACCCGGTACCTTTGCACTTCGGCCATCTACCTTTTTCAGTGACATAACCACTATGCCATGGTGAGGCAAAACCTTTTCGAGTGAACCATTAATATGGTTTGACGTATATGACATGCTATGACGGTCAAACATCCTCTGTTTGACCATAGGACTGATTGTGGATTTAAGAAACAGGGTTGCTTGTTTTCTAGATAAGTGACATAACTACCTGTTTTTGATAGTAAACGGGATTGTTGTAAAATTCTATTGGGTCTATTCTTCTAAGGTCTGGGTTGAAGATTGTGTATATAGATTGTAAGTTGTCATTCTGTTACGAATCACCGATCCATTAGAATGCAGTGGCGTTGCGATTTTATTTTACAGGGTGATTCGTAACTGTTTGACGGGGAGGGGGGGGGGAGGGGAGAAATACAGGGCATGAGAGATTGAACCGTGTTGGTTCAGAATCACCCAGAAATAAGGGTGCCGAAAACGTCGTCTTCGTGGAGCCCTTTAGCAATCACTCTGGAAAGAGTGTTGAAGTGTTCGTCTAATTTCTTAATCGAATTTCAGGAACAATGGGGATTTAATCCGACAATATCACCAAGAATATGAGATAGAATTTGTAAAACTATCTATTTTGGTCTGCCGACCGGATTGTATGGTGGGTAAAGCACCGTACTACGGTTTCGGGTTCAACTCCCGGCGGTCGGGGTTCGATCCCCGACTGGGCGTGGTTGTCGTTTGTCCGTCCCTTCGTAGGGGGCGACGTGGGTCCACCTACTAGGTGCCCCCCTAATAAAGTGGGCAACAATTCCGGCCCGTTGTGGCCAAAGCCTTCCAATGGCAGCTGCCGGCCATTGGAAAGAAAAAATCTATTTTGGTCTAGATGTTTCTGTGAAGATGCATTCGTTTTTGACAAACCATGGTCGGAATGTTCACTATGACTTATCTTCCAAAGCGATTGTTAACAGGTACATGAAGACAACGATTTCGACCTTACATTCCTATATCATCCTGAGCCGTCTTAGCTCCTTCTACCGCCCCCCCCCCTCCCCAACTGTGCCTTGCATTTTATTCGCGAAAATTACGAATCGCCCTATGTAGGGTAAAGTGCCCATTTATGAGCCAATTTTTGAAGATGTCATCTTTTCATTGTTTTAGAGTGCTCTTTTCCTACCAAAAACTGCGAGTTATATAAATGCTTTTCCGCAATGTATTCTGCGGTCAGGTTTGTTCAAAAATTAATACAGCTTCTGAAAGACCTTTTGAATCTATTTTGCTGTAGTAGCAGTTTTCAAACCATCAATGAAAGAAGTACCTTGAGCCGAAAATGAAAAAAAGAAAAAAAAATAAAGAATGGCATTGTATTTACTCCCATATTTGGGAACCCTAAGGGATGCCTTGTTGGAAGCTTTACGTGGACTGAAAATACTAACTGCTGACAAAATAGAAAACGTATCTCAGCCAAAACGAACAGTTCTAACATCAGTGAACTAAACCTACAGATATATTTCAATATTTCAAAATAATTTATCTTTTGCGATGAAAGTGAGGTCGGAAACCAAACAAAAACAATTTCCAACACGTGAAAACTGACCGAGGATTGATAGTAAATTCAATGGAAGGATGTGAGCTCTCTGCGCATTGCTGAGTAAAAGTTAGAAAACTATTTCTTGAGAATTTTCTTGCTAGAGTGCTACTCTGCCTATAAAAATATAAGATAGAGCTACATTAGGAAACTTTATTTGAGCTCTTTATACTAGTCACAAACCAGATGGGTCCTTGCCAGTTTTAGATAAATATGTATTAAGGCTTGTGTGTACTAACTTCAGAAGTCGATCGCTGCAATGTTATTCTATGGAGAAAACGGCCATCACTGCTACCGCAATTCGAAACAAACTATTGCCTATTTTTCATTCATTCTTTTTACCCGTTGATCTGAAAACAATGATCTGCGTTTATTTTTAACAAGAATTTATCTAAAGCAATTAGAAGTACATTCATTACATCTGAAAATAACATGAAATTTGTCCAGAAAGTAAACTTTCTTACAAGGTGTCATTAATGTAAAATTCTAATTGCTTTAGATAAATTCTGTTTAAAAATAAATGTATATCAGTATTTTAAGATTAAGGGAAAAAAAGAATGGATGAAAAATATGCAATATTTCGTTTCGAAATGGGGTAGTGGTGAAGGCCGTTTTCTCCATAGAATAACATTGCGGCCATCGACTTCCGAAATTAGTACACAAGAGCCTTAAAGGGACCATGCCCATAAAAACCGCAAAGTATTTCGTTACAATAACATCTTTTGTTAAGTTACTATTTTTGCACCGTTAGGTCAGCCCTGGAATATAATAGCAACGCTTTTGTGTACTGCAGCTTTATTTTTCGACTTAATTTATTTCTTCGGAAATTTAAGCATGCGTAATTCGTATGCTGTGAATGGTCGTAGCTCACACTAAAGGAGACCAACAACCTATGTTTTTAAAAAACGACCCACAAATACTAATTAAAGCTGAATAGATAATTTAGCTTAATTTTCAAAGAATGTAATTCAATCTTATTTCCAGAAAATGACCGTTATTAACAGACTTTTTTCCCCCTTTAGGCTGTGCAACTAATTGCTTGCTATAAAATGTTTATTACCTCGACGTAACTCTTTTAAAGTTTTCATTCTAAATTTAAGATGGGTATTAGAGCTTGAGATAATTTTAAAAGAATGTTTAAGAGTATGCATGAGGAAAAGCGAAATTTCGTTCTATTAAATGCATGGAAAACGTATAAAAGTGGTTCAAACAAACTTATGATCATTACGGAAATAAGATTTTTCATGGGTTTCTTCTTTTTATGCTGGAAAAATATTGTACCAGTGGTAATACAGGCTTTGATAGTAAATATTTCTTTCGAACTTTTATAACTATCTCCTCTTTAACAAAACTATTTGATAAGTTCATTGATTCGAAAGAAATTTTTTGAGAATCGTGGATAAAATGTATATTATAGTAAAATATATCAATTTCATTGCCGACGAGATAGACAGGGTGCAGTTCTGATTTTTTGGTCACACCCTTTTGCGCTCGAAAATTCATGTGATTTAGAGAGTGTGATCATCTTATCACAAACTAAGATGATTATACTCCTTTGGTCACATGACTCATCGGGTGCAAAGGGGTGTGTGGCCAAAACGTCATCACCGTAGACCGTTTATCTCGTCAGCCACGATCCACTTTTCTGCACTCGTAATTCCCGTTCAATGTATTTCATTAAAAAGATATATTCATTTTTCGCCAACAGTGATATTCATCCAACTCCTGCAACAATAAATATTAACTTAAAAATTGAAAATTTGACATTACGTGGAAAATCACTTAATTTTTTTTCTTTTTCTCAGAATTAGAGCAGTGCCCTCGAGCCGGCCCTGTTCCATCGACTATGAAATGTCTTAGTACTGCAATACTGAAACAATATTTCAGTTATTTTTTATATTTATGCATACTTATATATCCCTGCAGACTGAGACATGTATGATCTGATAGTTGAATGGGTGCGCAATAAAGCTCGTCAGGTAAAATAACATGATAATTTTTCTCTAGCTATGTTTTTCCTTTGCTGTCCTAGAGCTGGCCATGAATGAACCTACATTTCCTGTGCACCTATGTTAACTTGAAAAGTTAAAAGCAGTAATCAAATATTTTTTAGAGCTACTTTTGTTAATATTTTTTTACTCTATGGTTAATACTATCTAAACGGATTAGCGAAAGCAGAATTTTTGCATAGTGGAGAGGGTTTTATTTTTCTTAACACTCTCTTTCGAACAATGTTTAAAACTGTTTATGAATTAGGTTTGTTTGCCAGTCAGTGAATTCTCTAATTGCCTTAAATCTGCATCGATTACTAAGAATTTTTATTACTTATATCTACTGTAGCATTATTTATCCTATTGAAAATTATCTATGCAGCATTTCTAGATCTTTACAAGAATATTCAAAACCACCCGAATAACCTATGCGACATCAATAGTATTTCAATCACAAGATAATTCATATTGGTTCATAATACTTATATCTTCCATATTACTATTTACCCTATTGAAAATGATCTATGCAGCATTTATAGATCTTTAAAATGGCATTGAAAAGCATCCGAATACCCTGTGCTCTACGGTCATAAATGCGACATCAATAGTATTTCAAGCACAATATAACTCATATTGGAAAAAACACTCAAACTGGTGTTAAACGATAAATTAAATAAAAACTTTGTGAAAAAAACACACATAAGATGTTATACACATAAGTAAATATACACACATTTAATTTATAATTCATATTGGTTTGTAATAGTTTACACTACATTTAAAAGATGGAAATAACATAAAATATATTTTGACAGGGTCTCACAAAAGTACATTAATAGTAATTTACATCTTTTTTGAAGCTATTCCCCAGATTACCAATAACCGAGGGATAAAACACTGAATATTGTTAGATGGATGAAGTATAGTTCAAGGATTCTGGCCTCTGCAACAGTATGGAGTTTTAGGAGGTTTTTCCCAAATGGAACGTGAATACCTGTGACAACATCCCTTCAAAAGTCCTCTGCCTAAGCCACCCTTTAGGCAGATAGCCCTCGTAGCTTTGCCCTAACCAATGGCCTACTAACTCAGGTTATCGCCAAAAAATCGCCAAGTTTGGCGCGAAAAGACTGTTGTGTTAGAAAGTGTTTCATAATCGGTGCGTTTAGGATTGTTTCAGCTTTCTTGTTTCAATTTTGACCTGCTCAGATTCATTCTTACAGAGGAGCCACGGTAAAAAATTTCCTCCTGAGCCAAACGTTTCCGACGCAGATCTCTGAATAATCTGATGGGACCAAGATCAAAGAGGTTCAACAGGCTGGGAGGATGTTATATCTCACAGCATCACTTCGGCACAATGTTACTCCCTGTAAACAACTTTTTACATTTTATGTGGCTTTTTTAAATCACCCAGAGGAGTAATGTGCAGATGAAATTGCAAATACCTGATAAATTACCTGTCAGGTTGCCTCTCGTTTTGTTTGCACTACATAAAGCGTAATAACACATTTACGGTCTGATAAGTGTGTTATCGCTCCTCATGCAAATTAATAGGAAATTGGACGACAAATTAAGTTATTCTATCATTTTAAAGTAACACTATTATACAGTAAGAAAAAATATATGTAAAAGAATTTCACATGCAAAAACTATTAATTTAAAAATATTTTTATTTCTCTCTATATTTTTGAGAAGATGAGAAATAATTTAATTTATAATTGCCAAAAAAAAACTTTTTCAAATGTCCATTTTAATTTAAAATTTAATTTTATTTATCCAAATTAGAGAAGAAATATTTCTTTTCAATTTTTTGGAAGGAAAAACTCTTTTATTGAACAAAACTAAAAAGAAATTAACTTAATACGGCGCAAACCCTTTAGAAAAGGAAAACTTTTTTAAACTCTAAAAAATTTCAGTCTCTTTCAAAAATACTGTACTTTATCTAAACTGGAGAGATCTCACTAAACTTAGGGAATTCGCTTTTTTCAGTAAAGCCACGTGTTTTATATAAAGCATTAGATTTTTCAGTTTTTAAAACGTTATTGGAGTTGAAAAACAACTGCTAGAAAGACTAATTTTTCTGTACGGACAAAAGAAAAACAAAATTAAATTATTAATGCTCTCTCGATAAATCTCTATTTTATTTTTGAAATGAGTTCTAATTTTTAAAAAATGTACGGAACTAATTTTTTTAAAACTCTTTTTTAACTCGCAAGTGTCTAAAGGATTTTTAGAAATGACATCTACCCTAAAATGTTACCTATTTAAAGAGCTAGTTACTGATATGTAACTAATTACTCACTAATATGTTATTTATATTCTTTTGAAAACAAATGAGCATAAGAAGCTATATCTATAATTCTTTGTCACGGACTTGGATATAGGACCATCGTTGACGTATTTTAAATGAGCTAAACGAAATTTTCCTGTCAGATGACGCTGTGAGGCGTAATCATAAAGTAAATGTTGTGCGCATGCGTGCGTTAGTAGTAGATTGCATCACGATTCTTCGCGGTCGCTAGAGAGCATTTATGTAGCTAATCATTAAAGCCACCAGGGTTATGTATATGTAGGGGCTTTAGAACCATTCTACCTCACCACGGGTTCGGGATCGGGTCCTAATGCCCAGCATGGACTTGAGTTTTCTTTCTCCCGTCCTTTCATTGGAGGTGACGCTGGTCCACCTATTAGGTGCCTCCATAGTAAAATGACCAGTACTTCCGGCCGAGTAGTGGACAATACTTATAAGCGGCAAGTGCTGTAATTGTAATGGTAGTAGTAGTTTATTGTAAATGTTACCTTTTCTTCGACACAATAGGCATGATGTTATTGCATTAGTTTTGCTTAACTTCGTACAAGATGCTTAAAGAACAAAATTTGCATTCTTATTTTGAAAGGTATATAGAGCGGGTGCTCGTCAAATTCGGCGTGACTCCGATGCCCTCGATGTTCAAACGATCCCTCTGGTGCTGCCGATTTCTGGTGGTCCCTCATCTCGAATGGGTCCAAAATGAGGGACCCACAAGCAGAAGTCCAACCCTCTTGGGGGCAATGACACCTATTTTCATGGATAGCGCAATCGTCTGTCCATGGACACGAGAACAACAACAACTGTATATTGTTTGACAGGTTTTTACATTCTTAACAAAATTTCTCAACAATATTGATGGGGGGCATGGGCGCCGGCAGCATAGGGCAAGGGGGGCAATGCCCCCCTGGATTTTTGTATGCAGTGTTTTCCCTCGTTTTTTTGCTCTTTCCAACATGGTAACCATACGTTAAAGTAGTCTTTGCCCGTCCTTGAGTAGTCTTTGCCCGCCCTTGAGTAGTCTTTGCCCCCCCCTGGAGTAGTCTTTGCCCCTCCCTGGGAAATATTCTGCCGGCGCCCATGATGGGGGATACAGGAAGCTTTCTGATTGCTACTGATTATGGCAAGCTACACGAAGACTTTCAGCCCAAGGAGGAGCTAGCTCGCGCAGAAAACTTTTTAAAAGTGTTCTAAAGCGTATTCACGTTAAATCTGGAGAAAGTTGCACAAAGCAACACGATAAACTTGCACGTTTAATGTTATTAGTAACCACGGGGATATATTATAGGAGAGGATACTCTCCATAGCTGCAATGCTGGATTTTTGGTACCCCAAATAAGTTTCGATTATGTAAACATTGGAAATCTAGTGACGTGCACATGGAAATATAAACAACCTAGATGCGCAGTTACCCAGTGTGCGTAGCGCCATCTGTTTGCAACAACGGCGTGTAAGAGAAGTGTCCCCTCCTATAAGTTTACCTTCGTGTTAGTAACATAAAACATCCAATGAATGAAACAATTCCTGTTTTCAACTCCTTTTTGTTGCATTTAATCATTCACAACAACTCAACTCTCTCTCCCAGAACCCATTTTCTCTTCCCAGAATTCCTCGCAGTTCTGGTATTCTTTTTTCTTGTGCTTGAGTTCGTTTTGTCTTATCGTGATGTTGAGATATTCGTCGTCATGCATGAATTTGATAAATAAGTTTGTTCGTTTGTTATTAAAAGAAAGATTCATCTTATTGCTCACAAGTTACGGTCATTATTCTTCCTATATCAAGATTTAAAATCTTACTTGAGTTTTACCGAAACGGGTCAGCATTCCATTTTACTTACTACATAACCTACAAATACTACCCCACTACGCCCTGTATCTTTTTGCTTTGGTATAAGACTGACATCCCAATAACTTCTTCCAAGTTTTCATTCCATTAAAAAAAAAGTAAAAATGAAGAAAATCTGAAACCCTTTCAGATTTTAAATACGCACCAAAGTGCTATATATTAAAAGCGTATCATAATTTATGCGTCGTCCCTATTTTCTTCCTTATTTCATAAGGTTGGAAAGTGTATCATTATTCATGAGTGAGCAGTATTTTTCTTCCTTATTTTATAAAAACCATCTTTGGAATCGAAATCCATCTTAAAATCGCCTACTAAAACTATTTTACAATCTTCGCCAAGTGTATTACAACTATACTTCACCGTTTTAAATATTGTTTCGAATGTGCATCCTAATCCATGAGTGTGCCGTGCTTGTCTTTCTTGGGTTGATTTCTATTTTAACGCCCCAACTCTCGCCAAGTTGGCGATCATAGAGTAACCATGACGATTTTTTGTATTTATGTGGCAATCGTAATTTAGAATTAAAATGGCGATTTGGAACAACCTGCAAGTACAGCATTCCATTCCATTTTTATTTATTTTGGGTTGCCAATGAATGTAGTTTTAATAATTAAGTGTCATCAAATTCCTTAACTACTGCGTTTATCACTCATTCGTTCACTTTAGTTTTCATGTAGTTGTTTAGGGAGCGTTGAAACTTGTGCATAACTGCTAGAGACCCATGACTTCAAAGCTCGCCAAAGACCGGAGAATTTTTAGGTTGGCGAAAGTAGGGGCGTTAAAATAGGAATCAACTCTTTATTGAACCATAAAGCACATCTTTGGAATCTAAATCTATCTTAACCTACGCCTACTGATACTGTTTTAAAATCTTCACCAGACATATTCGAACTATAGGCATATTCCAAATATATCTCGTAGACATTTTAAATACTGTTTGGAATGAGCATTCTAATCCATGAGTGTATCGTGTTTTCCTTCTTTGTTCCATAAAACACTTCTTCGGAATAGAAATCTATATTAAAATCGCCTACCAAAACTGTTTAACCATTTTCACCAGGCATAGTCAAACTACACTTCACCTTTATAAATACCATTTGGAAAGTGTATCATAATGTATGATGTGTACCGTATTTGTCTTCACTGTTCTATAAAACACTTCTTCGGAATTGAAATCTATATTTAAATCGCCTACTAAAACTATTTTACAATATTCCCAGGCGTTTTCTAACAATACTCAAAATATATTTATAATAAATGGTCGCATTTTGGCACCCAGTTTAGCGATCCTTTATCAAAAATTGCAAACCTTGTGCGACTTTCAGCATTTTATGAACGCCTCCCCCCAACTCCACATTATCTGGCAAACACATTTTAAAAGTGACTCGGCGCGAAAATTGTACCAAAATCGTGTCTACACAAAAAGCAAGGTTGAAATTAATAGCACTCTGCTGCTAAAAAAAAAAAAAACAAAAAAAAACAAGAATAAAGGAAATATATTGCATTTTGTATCGACTCCTCCAACGACATTGACTAGTTTTACTCTTCACTGAAATAAAAATTTCCCCTTTTATTTTCCCTGATCCATCCGCTGTGTTGAAAAATCACGTAAACGCTTTAAAAGTGATTCGCCGAAGCCGAGATAAAAATCCCTCAAGTCTGGAGAGGGCAGTTTATCTTAAGACCTCCCTGTACCGCCGAAGCGATTTTGATTAAAACGAGTTCTTCAAAATTTAATAAATTCCGCATTTTCTTAGGAGAGCGTGTGCTGGAAGAGCGAACGCTCTGTTGTAAAATTGAATGAGCGATCATTTTGTACCAAAGGAGACTACTTCCAGAGAACTTTGTCCTTTGGAAATTATTCTTGGAGTTGGATTATCCAATTTTCTGTTAAGTCCTTGAAGAGCTTAACATTTTTAGAATGCAAGCTCTAGGATCTCCCACCTCCCTTCAGTATTGGGTTATATTAAACAAGAAATGAATAAACAAGGGGATTCGAAAT
>JAWZYV010011346.1:0-18973 GCA_038373885.1 Cheiracanthium punctorium | reverse complement strand
TATCGTTATTCATGACTGTGCTGTATTTTTCTTTCTTGTTTCGTAAAACCCATCTTTGGAATCGAAATCTATCTTAAAATTGCCTACTAAGACTATTTTACAATCTACGCCAAGTATATACAACTATACTTCATCGTTTTATATCTTGTTTCGAATGTGCATCATAATCCATGAGTGTACCGGTTTGTCTTTCTTGGGTTGATTCCCACTTTAACGCCTCGACTCTCGCCAAGGTTTGCGATCATTAAACATATGCAGTTACCCTGACGATTTTTTGCTTTTATGTGGCAATCGTAATTTAGAATTAAAATGGCGATTTGGAACAACATGTAAGTACAGCATGCCGTTACAATTTTATTTATTTTGGATTGCCAATTAATGAAGTTTTAATAATTAAGGGTCTTCAACTTCCTTAACTGGTGCGTTTATCGCTAGTTTGTTTACTTTAGTTGTCATCTAGTTCTTTTGGGCGCGTTGAAACGGTACTTACGTATTAACTCGGCGGTCACTTCCGCCAAACTACTTTTTCATAGATTTTAAATACATTGCCAATCGTATTCCAAACCATCAACAATTTCATGTGCCCGGCATTTATCTTGGTGAAAAAATTGCTTGTCTTGGCGGACCGCCTGGAAAATACGTATGTACCGTTGAAACTTGTGCATAACTCCCAGAGACCCATGACTGCAAAGCTCGCCAAAGTACGGGAATTTTTTAGGTTGGCGAGAGTGGGGGCGCTAAAATAGGAATCAACTCTTTCTTGTACCATAAAACACATCTTTGGAATCGAAATCTATCTTAAAATCGCCACCTGAAACTGTTTAGAATTTCCTCCAGGCATGTTCTTCCTGTAGGCATATTCCAACTATACCGCAAAGACATTTTAAATACTGTTTGGAATGGACATCATAATCCATGAGTGTACCGTGTTTTCCTTTCTTGTTCCACAGAGCACTTCTTCGGAATAGAAATCTATATTAAAATCGCCTAATAAAACTCTTTTACAATATACGCCAGGCGTTTTCTAACTATACGCGAAATATATTTATAATAAATTGTCGCGTTTTGGCACCACATTTAGCGATCAATTATCAAAAATTGCAAACCTTGTGCGACTTTCAACATTTTATTAACTTCCCCCCCCCTCTCCACATTATCTGGCAAACACATTTGAAAAGTGATTCGACACGCTAATGTCTACACAGAAATCCTGATTGAAATGAATAGCACTCGGGGGCTAAACATTTTGGGGTGGACCGCCCTTATGACTTAGGGGTATGAGACATAGTTAAAAACCTATTCTATGACCTAACGAATATACATAGAAAATTTCATTAAAATTGGTCGAGTGGTTTCGGAGGAGTTAGGTGACTAACACTGGGACAGGAGAATTTTATATATTAGATTTTAAAAGAAATCATCTCTTGTTCAAGAAGTTGACATCAGAAATGTATCTATTACTGCTGATATTGGCGAAAATCGAAGAAAGTCGCAAAAATATCTAGACACAAATGGGTTAAGTTATATCCTGAAACTGAAATGTGATATTCCATAATACCCTCCTCTCCTCTACATATGTATTAGTATGCTGTTTCGTAAATAACAAAACAAACCGTATTTTCGTCGTGAATAGTCGTGATTTGAAGTGCTAGTCCCGTTTGTAACAGAGATATGAGACTTATTTTCAGTACCACTGAAAATAAGTCTCATATCTCTGTTACAAATGTTTAAAGTTTTTACGTGCTTTTAACGCATCTACCGTGCATCAAAGTTCAAAAATTCTTTAAAAAAGAGCAAATAACGATACACAATTGCGGCTTGCGTGTATAAGATTGGAGAGATTTCGGAATTTTTTTTTATTGGAAAGTTGCTTCCCATTGTGCATGTCAGCGCCACCTACCGGTAACATTTGGAACTGCAACCTTTCTTGTCATTAAAAAAAAACCCATCACTCTCCGAACCTATTTGTGCAAAACCCCAATTTTCTATCTTTATTTGTTCTTTTTTAAAATGAGATTTTAAAGTTTTTACGGACTTTTTAATCACCCTGAACATGAAGCATTACATCGACATTCCAATCCCATTTGCACTAGTAGATTAAAATATCTGAAAACTTATCTGCAAGTAGTCTTGTCTTGAAAATCACAAAACACACTTTGTTCTTTAGCGAATGGCTGGATAACAGCAAGCGGTCAGCTAGTTCTTAGTGAACTGAATCATGCGAGTGTTTCTTGAGTAGTTCATAGTATTCCCACTTGACAGCCGTACAAAATAGAAAACAAACCTCGGTATTCCATGTGTTTCTCGACTATTCCAATAATACCCTGTCCTCCTCTAATGGTGCTTTCGGAAACAAGCTGGCTCAATTGTCTTGACACACAAATACCTTTCTCAGTGACTGTGAATAAAAGGACTCGTAAATAAAGAGATGGAACCCTTTTGCCCACACAAAACGCTTTATTCAAACACATAAAATCTGAGTTGGAACTTACACAGTCAGATGGCGGGTTCGGGAGAAATTCTGGCCGTACCCGGCCAACACCAGAGGAAAGTGACCTCTGCACTGGTCACTGTCTGAAAATGATCTCTTCTGGCTTGATTTGTTCATCTCGGCTCTCGGCTGGAACCAAGAGTGTATTTCAATCACAAGTGAGTGTTCAAAAGTTATGAGATTCCTCACGTCGCTATAGCGTCCAATTCTGAAAAGACCTCGAAACACTCGGGGATTGATTCGTTCCATAACGTCGGAACTGCACATAAAGATTTATAGCTTCTTGTCGAAGACTTTGCAATACCGCCCAGATCAAATGTTATCGGAGTGAATCGAATATTAAGGGGTAAGAAAAAGAAAGCATCGCAGATATATCGCTATAAGTTCTAATCATTCGTAATTATTCGGACAAAGTCACAGCCTGTAAACTGTAATTGTCTAATTTTCTGCAAAATGGTATAACATTTCGTATTTGTATTTTCAGGGTCCTGTCGCACAATCCTCTTACAGTTCTGTCATCCGGGTCGTTCCTGGGGCTGATGAATCTGGAAGAGCTGTAAGTATTACACGCTGCTCTGGCGCTTATTTTAGAGTTTCCACTTTGTATACGGGAAATATGTAAATTAACTTTTATTTCATATTCTGCGAGATTCCATTTACAATTTATTTTTCTGAAGAAAAAGAAGATCTGGATATTTTCAGATTTTAACCCTACAAGGCACTTGGTACCCTATGTGGAAAAACCACTAATTATTCCTCCACGTCAGTAAAATACTATTTATTTATTTATTTATTTGCCAGGAGAGGACAGCTCGCGTCACTGAATGTGTCGCTTAGAACTACATATACGTCCTTCCCGGAATTTCCCGCCGCAATTTGGAACCTCAGCAGAAGGTGGGGGACTTCTGAATATTGGAAAACTGGTAGCGACCGCCGAGAGGACTTTCGGAACCACGGATTTAACGTGCACGTACACCGCATGTACACGGTGGTCTTGAGTGGTACGCCGGTATCGAACCCACAACCTTCCGGTTACGAGTCCAACGCCTTAACAACTGGGCTACCACGGCCCCCAGTAAAATACTATAGTGCGTTCGCCGAGTCGAGAGAACGAAACTAAACAATTGCACTTGCAAACTGGCGATGAGTCAATACCTGGCATTTTGCCAAAGCGCCAAACAGACAGTGTGAATTTCTGCTTTCTTCCATTTACGCTATTTGGAACTGTTGGGAATTAAAAATTGTTAAATTCGCCAAACTAGGGATGGGTGCCAAAAATGTAATTTTTTTGGTAACCCGTTTGTTTACTTTCGTTCTCTCGTTTCCGCCAACAGACTATAGTACAGACATCCGTCGGTTTTTAAGAGTATTTATACATAGATAGCAACGCTATCATTCAGGCTGTTGCGTGTAGGTGTATACTTTCTGTTCACATTAGTGCCAAAACGGATCGAAATTGAAACAGTCCTCTGTCTAATGGGGTTTTGTTTATCTTAGAAAATGAACAAGAAATAGTTGGCAAAGAGTTTTGTCTCGGAAAATAGGACTGTGTGTCGGAGTTAGTCCTATCCAGAAATGATCTGGATACTCACATTTCAAAATAAATACCGAAAATGTATAGCTGAGGTCCAGTGTACCGCATACAAAACTGAAATAAAAAGTTGATTTTCTAGTCAAATATCAGGTTATTATTTTTTAACACTGTTTTTCTCCAAACAATAATCACTGAATTTATCACCTATATTGATTTCAGACACAGAAAAGAAATGGAGCCTTGTAGGGTTAATTCTTTATCCATTTGAGGTAATAGGGCAATGTAAATTGAAAATATTTTCAAAATGAGGTAGAAAAAGAAAATTTTCCTCTCGTTAATGTTTAAATCCGTATACAACCCTAGTACAAAAATATTCCTGTGTTTTCCTGTTATTCCTGTATGGTATTTCGGACACAAGAAAAAAAAATTGAGCCTTGTAGGGTTAAATTTGCGCCCATGTGGTGTAATGACTTAAGAACCATTCTGGGTACGGGGTACTTGGGTACGGGTTCCAATCCCGGTTTGGTAATGAATGCTAACTTGTCCGTCACTTCGTAGAGGGTAATGCTGGCCATCCACTGGGTGCCTCCATAATAAAATGGAATGACCACAATACATTCGGGCAGCTGTAGTGGACAATGTCTAATCGGCAAGTGCCCGACCGTTGAATGAAAAAAAAAAAAAGAAAATTAATTGGCTGTAATAATCCATGTCTTTTAAGATTTTTAGAGGTTTTTTTTTTTAAAGGTTTTGAGGATTATTTTATATTGTATGACACGTTTTAGGTTTTGGGTAATTTTTTTTTGAGAAATGTAAAATTTGTCTTCCTTTATTTACTGTAACTTTCGTTATCATCTGCAAACTATTTTTAGTTAAAATAAAAAAAAAAGCTTATGTGAATTGCTATTAATAATATTAATATGTTGCATTTTAGCTTCTTTAAATGTTCTTTCGCTTTCTGTTTTTTTTTTTTTTAACGTGAATATCTAACCTAATGATAACTACTGAAACTGATTATATGCTACTATACATTTTTCTTCGTAATTTTTGCAACGGGATCATCCGACGTGATTTTTTTCCCCTCGAGAGCCGTTTGAAAAGGGGTTTCAGTCACCCTACATTTATCTTCATATCTCTGACTCTTTTTAGGATATCATTCTCAAATTTTGTATATCATTTCATGAATGCATGGGACACATTTTACTAAATGGAATTTTTTTTTTTTGGTACGGGGGTCGCGTACAAATTAAAAAAGTGTCACTTTTTGAAAATGAACGTAAGGAATGTTTTCTTAACTTCGTCTTTTTTCTTACCTAATTTTGGACTTTCTTTAGTTGACATTGTCCACTTATCTCTAATAGGTTAAGAGTTAAAGCATGTTACCACGTTTTTTGGGTCACCCTGTATAAGGAAAGCTTATAACTACAGTTTAAAAAAAAGAATCTTTTTAAATACATTTGTTGTTCTTTTTGCAGCGACCTCCGAGATTGTGGACTGAGAAGTTTGCCATTCTCCGTCTTCGATAACCTGACGAAGCTAAACGTCCTGTAAGTTGGAATTTCTTTTTTCATTCCTAAACATGACTCACTACTTACTGAATTGCTGTTGTTGTGCGATTCGTTGGGTCGTAGCATGGGCTCGGATATTGGACGATCATCGATGCGTCAGTGGCGGCTCTTGGGCCATTTAAATGGAGGATCACAAAATAAATTTCGAACATTAAATAGGCCGATACGACGCACCTTACAAATTAAAGTATATCTGCGTTTCTAGCAGTGAAAGGAAAACAATGCACGCCACTGAAAGAAAACCAGTCATCTTAGGTCTTACATTTCGTCTCCCGAATAAGTTTTAGGAAAAGTATTGTCCGGATTTTTTATTTCACTTTTTTTTTTCAAAGGATACTATTGAAAAATGTCGTTGCTTCAGCTCCGAAACACTTATCGGACTCCTATCTTAATTATTGACACTCGTTCGTATAAAATACTGCAGTGAAAAATGATAGAAATTAAGAAAATAATAAGAAAATGAAAAAAAAATGGATTTACTAACCGAACATAACGAACCAAGAGAAAATCTGGAAGCGATAACGGCCAAAAAAAAAAAAAAAGGTCCGTGAGCACACTCAAAATGGACGAACGGAATGATATCAGCAGCGCCTGACTTCTCCCGCACCTCTCTCCGCGTCTTTTTTCGGAGAGCGGTTCAGAAGGCCATTGGTACGATCACACGTGCGAACGACGAAATACTATGCTGGTACGATACTGACCATCGTTCATCGCTTTTGGACCCTGATCAGCTAGTTGCTGAAGGCAGATCGAAGCTGGACTCCTGGAATGGCTGCAATCTCATCAGAAAAGTTCTGTTGCCGTTCTTGGAAGACTATGAGGGTTGTAGCGATGCACCTTGCAGTGGAGGATTCCTTACAAAAAGTAATTGCCCACAGACAGATCAGGTGACCTGGGTGGCCAGCTAGGATCGAGACCAGACTGACCTCTGTTAACACTCAAGCATTCACGACCCATCGTATCGACTCGTTCGATCTACTTTTATTTTGCCCAACCTGTAGATTCTCACTAGAAAAAAATAAATACTGGAAAAAACAAAAAGTAGTTTTTGAATGGCTTTTTGATTTACAATGAAATATAACCTTTCTGAGATTAATAGAATGAAGTTATAAGACGGGCAAATGTTCCATATTTTTTTCATAATCTTTGCTTTTTGAACTAATTTAGATACTTATCCTGTCATTGAGCTCTATATGAACCATGTATGTGTACCGGTTGCAGCTGGTATTATTTTTTTTTCTGGTACCGCCACTGAAACAGTTCTCAGATCTTAAGTCATTAAAGAACGTGGTTGGCACATTCCATGTAAACGGCAGAGTGTTGTTTTTGAAGTCTAATTATCAGAAATTTTCACGCGTCCATTTCTTTTATTCTACTTATTTATTTTGCTCCATCATTATTATTTTTTTCAGATGGCTGGATGGCAACAAGCTGGACTATCTTCCACATCACATCTTTCAATATTTAAAGCAGCTTCAAGTTCTGTAAGTATTAAGAAGAATTGCATGATATGCAACAAAACTTGTTTTCCAACAAAATAATTTTTTTACAGTTTATATTCAGTACTTCAAAAATTAAAGGTCATTTTTTCAGCTACATAAACGTTATACACACACGCATGCATCGTATGCAAACAATAAAAACATGACACAACTAATGCCCTTTAAGATGCTCCCAAAGATTCTCGTATCTCGTTATCTTTAAATCTTTTGTAAAACTAACTATGTATTCGTAAAAAAGAGGAATATATTGTATTATCATGTGAATGAACATAATCGATATTCAGAGGAAAATACTGTATTTAAAAATAATTTCTTTTTTATCGCAACGCTATAATGTAGAATCCAGTTTTAACGCTCAGGTTTTAGGTAAATCTCATTATGTAACTCATTGTGTTTAAACTTTAACAATATAGTCTAGTTTGCTATTGAAGGGACGGCGTTGCATAAGTATACTTTTGTATTGGTTTTAAGTTTCTAAAAAAAATTCAAATGAGAGTTTAGTTTTTAAAACAAAGAATCAAGCGATCGATTTTTAAAATGTTAATTATAAATATTTAGCTGAATATTTCTAGCTATTTCATTCATTAAATATGCATTACATTTACTGAGCCAGAGTAACGCATTAGTATAGTATACTTAATTGCAAAACTGTTATGAATGCTTAAAACTCGTTAAACCCTATTTAAATAGTCGTTAACTAGTTTATTATCATCAATTATACACTGCTTATAATCGATTGTTTAAAGAATATATAAATTTATTTGAAATAAATTGTAGATATTTTTATGCATTACAAAATAAATATTCCTCTCATTTCAGTAGTTTTCCAGAAAAGAACTGATTTAATGTTGGACTTTTATTTATTAAAGTTTCTTATTTAAACTATAGTCATAAAAAAATTCACTATCAAATGAATAAGACACTAGATGACTGAAATGTTGAGGTCCAGGGTTCTGGCTTAGCGCTCGGCTGTCGACCGAACGGTCTGGAGTTTTGGGCGGTTTTCTCCAGATGTAACATGAATACGTGTTGACCCCCTTTAAGAAGTCGTTCTCCCAAGGCACCATCCCTTAGGCAGATAGCATTAGTATAGCTTTGCCTTAAACAACAATTTCGGAAGCAAATTTCAGTCTTATCGTCGAAAACAAAATTTGGCACGACTACGCTGATGCAACGTTGTCAAAATTTCACAAGTTCGTTCGCGTATTTGATTACGTTGAAACAGATTATTAATAGTTACAAAATATTTTTAAGGCTATCGATTTCTTTTTACATAAGAACTAAAATCAGTCTAGTAAATATAACATTTTCGCAATATTCCTTCAGTTGCTTTGAAGTAATTTCGTAAGAACTTCACGTTTTCGTATACGCATTTCATTTTAAAGTAAGTTTTTAATGTATATTTCCTAGCAATGACTGAAATATTTTTAAGACGAAATTAAACTAAAAAAATATAAAAAAAGTCTTTAATAAAATTTTATGTGATAAATTTAGTATAATTATTACATAATGTTCCATGAGGTACTTTGAAGCAGAAAAAAAGTTCATTACTCAACCAATGCTGTTGACTAAAATAAGTCATGCTTGAAGCGCAGATATGCAAATTAAGTACTCAGATTGAGTAAAGACAATTAAACTATATTGAATTCATTAGAGTTCCTTTCATGATTAATTGCATGATGCGTAAAATGGTTTTAACTCGGTAAAAAAATATTCCTCATTTACAAAGCACACGGAGTTGTTTATAAATGATATTCTGTATACGGATTGCATGCTACAAAAGATAATTTTCGGGTTGAGTAATAAGGTAAGATGAGTTGTTTTTTTAATGTATTTTCTAATTAGATTTGAGTGTTGTTTCAAAATAATTAGTTTATTATTATTCATATACTTCAATCGATGAAATCTGTTCAGATGGGATTGCGTCCATTTTATAGGAGTTGATACTTTTTTTGAGCTCTTATTGATTGCTACAGAAATCACTAAGGTAAACAAAAAGAAAACACAACTTTATGACAAAATTGTCCTCTTTTTACATACAGGGTTTCCCAAAAAGGTTTTAACGCGACTTAATTCCTGATCTATTAAGTTTACAACGTAAATTGAAAAAAAAAATGTTTAAAATAACGCAGGAAAAAAACACTACGTTAACAAAAACTTCCTCTATTTAATTTTGCAAAAAGTTACAGTTTTCAAATTTATATATACGATATTAGTACGAAAAAACTACCGATGAGTAAAATATGCCCCATGCACTCATGAGGTGATGTACAACATTTCAGCCTTTCATCATAAAACACCTGGGAAAAACCTTCAAACAAAGATGGTATGGAGTTATACATGAATTGGAATGCAAATTATTGCTAGAGTTCAAAGAAAATATTTTCTTTCGTCATTTCTGTACGACCCCTGAAACGCGATCACTCCCCGTGACATTTTCCTCTCGAGAATCGTTATAAAGTGGTTTAAGTCAGCCTTCATACCTCTGATATTTTTCAATACATAATTCTCAAATTTTTTATATCACCTCATGAGTGTATAGGGCACATTTTACTGATTGCGATTTTATTTATTTTTTTTTTTTTTGTAAGGGTGGTCCGATACAAATTTAAAAAGTATCACTTTTTGAAAATGAGCGAGACCATTTTTTTCTTAATGTAGTTTTTTTTTTTCGTACCTTATTTTGAACACTAGAAGAAAATCCCGTTCTGAGACGACATCAAGTGGCGATTTATAGCAAAATGGATAACTCGAAAGTATTATCCGTGTTCATACATCTATGAACACAAACTTTCATAGCGATCGGTTGAACTGTCAAGAAGTGGATGCGCTACAGCGCCATCTAGTGTCGAGTTACCATAATAACGCGCTGCAGTGACATCCATGAAGTGGTGAGTTACAGCTAAATAAATAGTAAAAAAATATTCTCCGTGCTCAAACGTGAAATACGAATTTTTATCGCGACCGGCCGAACAGAATAGAAGTCGATACGCTGCAGCGCCCTCTAGCAAAACGGATAGTGTAGAACTATACCCCCTTGTTCAAATATCCGTCTGTGTTAATGTTCACCGCGGTTGAACGGTATAGAATTTGACCTTCTGCAGCGCCGCCTAGTGGCAAGTTAAAGTGAAGTGGAAAGCATAAAAAACTTCTAAATGAAAAAAGACTTAGATGAAAATAATTTCATGGTGATCAGTCAAACGGTGTTGGAGTGTATTAACTTCATACATACAAAACAACATTGATTTATATAGATAAGAAATTAGTATTTTTATGTCCATACATAAATAAAAGACGTTCATAGTTATTCATGACTCTCTCTGGATCCCCATGAATGCAAAATATTCATTATTTTTCAATTTGAAATAGTTTCTTTTTTTTTTATGAAATGCCTTAGAAGTAATAAAATTCTTTTCGTATTAAATGCGTCGAAACAAAAAGAGCATTTTAAAAATTAGATTTGGCAAATAAAGGCTCTTCTGTCAACACAAATTTAGTTTCAAATGTTTAATAATTTAAAATAAATAGCTTTAGTTTTATTAAATACTAATGAACGCGTGTGCCGTATCCGATACACGTGTGAGTCTGAAATGTTTTTTATGTTTTATGCGTGGGAGAATTTAAATTAAAGTATGCAGAATTTATAATTTACAAAATTTACAATAACGTTTTCTATTTTTCGTAAAAGATATTATTGTTGATCGCACTGATCATAAACGCAATGGAAATTACTTAACTAATATGTGAAGAACAAATATACATTACCGGCTTCATATTAATTGTATGCTTTTAAGCTATTGTTTCTTTGTTTGCTTGTTTTATAGCACTTTATAACAAGGTTACAAAATGCTTATGCTTTCGATGGGTCGGCCTGGTCGTCTGTCTGTGTCGTAACCATGGGCGCCCATACCTATGGGCAGTTAGGGACCCGTCCTATTACCGTTATGATTTACCAGTAGCCAATATAGATTTTCATTTCGGATGAAGTATTTTACATCTTATTGTTGCTGGTGTTAATAGGAGCGTTTTAAAATAGCTGATTTTTCAGTTCCTAATATTAGTTCACACTCTCCCTGTATATATTTATATATCTTGTTCAAATTTTCAATCGTTCATAAAATACTTTTTATTCATCCACTCAAGTTCAAATACATTTTTTTAAACTTGCAGTGGATGACGCTGGATGTTAATACAGTTTTTTCAAATATTAATGGGTTCATTAATTTTAATGAATTTATTTTAGATCCTGTTGCGTGGGATTAAAAATGAATGAAAGCAATAAACTAAGCAAACAAACTGGATGAACGATATCGACACTTGCTTCACAAATGGCCTTGCATTAATTAAGTAATTAATGATTAATTGATTAATTGAATTTAATAAAAAAACATCTAAAATAAAATTTTTCTTGGTTGACCTAAGTAGGAATTGACTTAATTTTTTATATTACTTGTTTAATAATTGTTTTACATTTTCGGAGGGGCCCCGGGCACCCTCTCCCCCTTATATACGCCACTGCGATTTACGTACGGGTCATAACGTAGAAGTGGTTCAACACTGCAATGCGTATGTTTGTGTGTTTCGTGTTATGGCATGCCTACACGGAGGGGGGTGCCTCCGGGGAAAACTTTTTATGGGTATAACGCGTATTCACGTTACATTTCGAGAAAACCATCCAAAATTCTAAATAGTTAAATCGACATCCACGAGGTAGGTTTGTTTGTTTGTGTGTTATGGCAAGACTACACGAGGGGCGTCTGCCTAATGGTGGGTGACTTGGACGGAGGACTTTTTAAGGGGTTCTAACGCGTGTTCACGCGACCTCTGGCCCTTCACTCTTCAGTCCTATACACTGTTCAGTGCCGTTCTCTTCTCGCCCATAGTGGTGCCCCAAAATCAATGCGTCTGGCATGATGTGTCTTTCCCTGTTTTATCGATTGCAGTCGTACGGAAACGATGCATTTTAAAATGCTATTGAAAGTTTTTTCTTTTAATTCTGCGTACGGTCTGGAGGTTTGGCCGTTTTTCTGCAGATGTAGCGTGATGAAGCGTTAGAATCCCCTAAAAAGTTCTCCGACCGAGGCATCCTTTTCGTAGGCGTATGTCCTTCGCGTAGGATTGCAGTTGCACAAAACTAACGTACATTAACAAAGGCTGGTGTGCAACTATTAACAATTAAGAGTTGCAATGATGGCCTACATCAGAATGTACAATTTTTTTATCTAAATTTATAGATTTTGAATGCAAATTAAAAGATTCACACCAGTGATATTTACTAGAATTCAATTCCATTTTAATCATTCATTGACTCATTTCGAGATCAGTAGACTGTTCTTTTATTGTTTTGCTCTAATCTTTCGTTTGTTCCAGATCATTGTCTAGGAACGAATTGTCCACCGTTCATTCTGACGTGTTCTATGGGTTACACAGCTTGCAAAGTTTGTGAGTATTTATGGAGTGATCCATTTTATGTGTCGCTTAAAAATATTCCTTTTTTCATTTTTCTTTTTAAATCAAGAAAGTTGAACAATTCCGGGCATATAAGTAATCACTTTTTGTAAACAGTCTATTTTTATGTATTTTTTTCAATAAAGCAACCCAATCATCTGTTATTCTGAGAAATTTCGATCAAAATCTTTTTTTTTCTAAGACAAAAATGACTGTTTACAAAAAGTGGTTCATTATATGCCCGGAATTGTTTCAGCTATGATCAAGTAATTTAAATGCGTAATAAACTCACAATAGACCATTTATGTCACTTGTGTTATAGGAATTTAAACTTTTTTTTAATATATATATTTTTAAAAAGAATCTTTTCCTACAAGCAGTTTTTTTAGCGTATGACAGTAGTGTTTGACCCATGTAGGCGGACAAAAATATCTTTAACCCTTTGAGGCGCAACCCTTTCCCAATGCTGAAAAAAGAGCAGCCGTTGCCATCGCTCGACTGAACGACCCGCAAGAGGGCGGACGATCGAAACGTTCATCGCGTGCCACCGATCTGGAGACTCTTTTTTGACGCAGCTGGCTGTGTCGCACAGCCAGCTGCGTCAAAAAAGGGTCTCCAGATCTCCAGATCTGTGACACACGATGAACGATTCGATCGTCCGCCCTCTTGCGGGTCGTTCAGTCGAGCGATGGCAACGGCTGCCCTTTTTCCAGCATGGGACCATCTATCCAGCTGTTCTCGCATTCTTCCATTTTTCAGCAGATGTCAGTGCTGTTAAAAATATTCATGACCCTTTTTTGACGGGAAAGGACGTGCTCAAAAGTAAAGGTTTCTCGTGGAGCTCTGTCACCCGCGACTATTTTTATAGAAATCCAATCTATTCTTCGTGACGAGCAACAGTCCAAACGTCAGAGTTGCGTGTTCCCAGAGCGGGAACACCGCGCGTTAAAGGGTGAAGCTATGATCAAGTAATTTAAATGCATAATAAACTGACGACAGACCATTTATGTCACTTGTGTTATAGGAATTTAAACTTTTTTTTAATACATACATTTAAAAAAAAAGAATGTTTTCCTACAAGCAGTTTTTTTAGCGTATGACAGTAGAGTGTTTGACCGATGTAGGCGGGCAAAAATATCTTTAAGCGTAAAATGTGTGCAACTTTTATAAAAGCAATAGTTTGTCATTTAGTTGCACATTTTCAGCCTATTTTTTCTTTGGAAAATCTGTTTTCGTAAACGCAGAGTTTGTTAAAACAACGGAACGTGTAAAATCACTTCCGACTGAATTTCAATGACAAAGGATCACTGTTCAGTATTGTTATTACGTTGAATGTACAAATTAAAACGTATCTGCTACCGTAGAATAATTGGGCACAATGTTAAAAATTCTATGGGATTGACTACGAAATGTTCGAGATTTTTCCAAGGGTATCTCCCCGACGTCGAAAATGACCATTTCGGCACACATCGAAAAAAATAAATTGGCTGAGATAGCCGTTTATTTTTTACATTTTTTAAATTTTTATTTATTGACCCCACTTGGTGTCGTGGCGGTGGTTATTTAAGGAATCTGGCTGTGCAGAGTTTGGACAGCGTTTATGGGATATCCTGTATATATATTTTTTTTTTCAGCGTCGTCGAGAGTTTTAGTAGGACTCCGTTTGAAAACAAGCTGCTTGAAGTAACCAGGTGATCTGACTCAACTAACCCAGGGATTTCTTTTTAAACCTTTAACGCTTCGTGTTCCCACCCTGGGAACACCAAACTCTGGCGTTTGGACTGTTGCCAGTCACGGTGAATAGATTGGATTTCTATAAAAAGAGTGGCGGGTGACAGAGCTCCACGAGAATCCTTTACTTTTGAGCACGTCCTTTCCCGTAAAAAAAGGGTCACGATTATTTTTAGCAGCACTGACATCTGATGAAAAATGGTAGAATGCGAGAACAGCTGATAGATTTCCCAATGCTGGAAAAACCACCTGCTGGATGTGAGGCACAGCCAAGCTGCGTCAAGAAAGAATCTCTAGATCTGTGGCACGCGATGAACGTTCCGATCTTCCGCCCTCTTGCTGGTAGTGAAGTCGAGCGAAGGCAATGGCTGCCCTTTTCTCAGCATTGGGAAAGGGTTCGCCTCAAAGGGTTAAGGCATTATATTACAATTAAAAAAAACTGGTCAAAAGGTGCCAAGTCCCTTTAACAACAACAAAAAAAATATTTTACAGTTTTGAAAGAATAACGTTATTTTAAAAGTCGGTAAAAATATGTAAATAATTGAACTCGTCAATAGGATTCGTCACATACCATTAAAAAAAGAACTAGAACGAAGACAAGATCAAGAAAACCGTTTAATAACTATTTATTTTCTTAAAATTCATGTTAATATTATTAAAATAATGCTAATGTAAGAATATAATTTTTAGATGTAGCAGAAATATCATCTAAAACTTGAGTCTTAATGCGAAGCCAATGTCTTACATGCCTGTTACTTTATTTGTAGGTCTGTATCGATGAATCAGTTAAGATCCATTGAATCGGAATCGTTTGGAAATTTGACTTTTCTCCTCAAGTTGTGAGTGTAGCTCTTTTTCTTTCCTTGTTTACGTGGAAAACTGTATCGGATAGTCAATGAACTCCTGATCACAAAAACTATATTTTTAGGACTTGAAAGGATGAAAAGGAAACTGGATTATGAAATTCTCGCTCATTACGTTTCTTCCTTTTTTTCCAGAGACATTCATGGCAACGGCATCCAGAGGATCGACCGCGGAGCTTTCTCCTCCATGCCCAACTTGGAATCGCTGTGAGTGACGTGACGGAGAGCATATCTTATAAATAAAAATGAAATTCTGTTTGTTTGTTTGTTTGTTTGTTTGTTTGTTTGTTTGTTTATTTGTTTGTTTGTGGATTTGAGTTGTATACAAATCCACAAAAATGGACCTATCAGCCTGAAATTTTGCACAGATATGTAAAATAATATAGAATAAATCATAGTCCACTTTAAAACTTTGAAAGTCCACCCGTTCCCGGAATTTAAGAGATTTTTTATGTTCTCCACGCAAAAAGCTTTCCGTAATTGTAACCCCTGTAGTGAAAAAAGTGTAAAATAAGGATCGTGGTTGCCATGTGTGGCGATTTTGCCGAATAAAATGTTTTAAATTCTCAAAGTAAAAATAAAAGAATAATAATGATTTTTTTTTGTTAGTTTATATTCGTAAGGTTATATATTTTTTAATTATAATATCGAGTGCATGGGAAATCGGAGCAGGAATGAAATGTTTTATACGCAAAACAATAAGAATTGAAGATTTCCGAGGCTAATATGTTAAAATTTTTTAGTTTGGCGAAAAAATAAAATGGCTCAAATGCCGAGAAAGTGAGTTCTAGCCTTGGCGCTATTTATCGTAATTTAATCGTCTGCTATTTGGGTTATGAATACACCTGCGTATAAGTTTTTGAAATTTTCATTCAGTTGGAATTGTGCATTTTTCTGAGCAGCTTTTCTGCATCTAATGTATTACATCCAGAAAAAAGGATGTTAGAAATATCAATTTTAATTTTGTTTAATCACACTCATGAATAATGATACACTTTCCAACTTAATGAAAGAAGGAACGAAAATAGGGAAGACCCATGGATTATAACTCTTTTTATATATAGCACTTTAGTGCGTATTTAAAAATCTGAAAGTGTGTCAGATTTTCTATGATTCTAGCGCTTGGCGCAATTTAATGAGAGGGTATTTTTAAAAACAAGCGTAGGTTATCTTATAAATAAAAATGAAATTCTGTTTGTCAATTTGTTGATTTGGGTAGTATACAGTTCCACAAAAATGGACCTGTCAGCCTGAAATTTTACACAGATATCTAAAATAATATAGAATAAATGATAGTCCACTTTAAAACTTTGAAACTCCACTTAAAAACGCTTTCCTCCTGAATGGTTCTCTTAATTTCCGTTCCCGGAATTTAAAAGATTTTTTATGTTCTCCACGCAGAAAGCTTTACGTAATATTAACCCCTGTAGTGAAAAAAGTGTGTGAAATAAGCATGTTGGTTGCCATGTGTGGCAATTTTGCCGAATACAATGTTCTAAATTCTTAAAGTAAAAATAAAAGAATAATAATGATTTTTTTAGTTTATTTTTTTAGGTTATTTTTTAAATTATAATATCGTGTGCGCATAAGAAATGAGAGCAGGAATGAAATGTTTTATACGCAAAACAATGAGGATCGAAGATATCCGAGACTAATATGTAATTTTTTTTAGTTTGGCGAAAAAAAAAAATGGCTGATAGGCCGATTTTTAGAGAGTGAGTTCTAGCGGTTTGCACAGTTTTAGGCTTTTTGGCGCAATTTACTGAGAGCTTAAGGGAATAGCATTTTTGAAAACAAGTGTATAGGTTTTCTTAGAATACAGCATTAAATTTTAACTATCCGTGCAGAAATAATGCAGTTATTAGGGCATTTCAAGCGATGTAGCTTCAGAATTCTCGCCAATTGAGTACATTGATTTTACTTGGGGGAAATCCGTCAAATTTCAGAAAATTGAAATCTTTGCATTTAGTACATCGAGGTAACGATGAATAAAACATGTTATAGTTGATAATTTAAAAAATGCGGCGGTATTAAGGGATTCCACTTTTCAAATAAATGCCTGGCGGTCGAACCATTTCCCATTTTGATTGCTGCTAAGTCAATGCTTCGAATGATTCCCTGAAAAAACTCTTGCAAAATGGCGTATGCTGGCACTTTGGCGAGGCTTAGATTTGAAACTGGATTTTACTTGAGACTGGTATATACGTATAATAAGACTGGTTATAGATAAAAATGAATGTTGGTATGTGTGTAGGAGGTTGAAAAACTCCAGCACCGTTTCACCGAACACCATGAAATTTGGTTCACCTAAGTCTTTTATCATGGAGAAGGTTTTTATGCTATCCGTTTTCCTCTAACTTTTCACTAGGTGGCGCAGCAGAACGTCGAATTCTATTCCGTTTAGCCGTTTGCTATGCGAATATCGTCCAACCAATTTCGATGAAATTTGGTACACGCGAATATTAGAACACGGAGAGTATTTTTCACTATCCATTTGCTGTAACTTACCGCTAAATAGCGCTGCAACGCATCAACTTCTATACCGTTCGACCGATCGGCATAAAATTTTTTATACTTACACATTTGAGAACGAAGAATATATTCTAACTGCGTTACTTTTGATGTTACTCACCACTAGATGGCACTGCAATGCATTATTATTTTAACTCGCCACTAGATGACGCTGCAGCAGGCCAAATTTTTGACCATTCAAACGGTGGCTATGAAAATCAGTATGCATAGCTATTTGAACAATGAGAATATTTTGGCGTTATCCATTTTGCTATAACTCGCCACTAGATGACGCTGCAGCAGGCCAAATTTTTGACCATTCAAACGGTGGCTATGAAAATCAGTATGCATAGCTATTTGAACAATGAGAATATTTTGGCGTTATCCATTTTGCTATAACTCGCCACATGACGGCGCTGTAGCAAATCATTACTTTAATTAACCACTAGATGGCCCTGCAGTGTATCACTTCTTGACTGTGCGAATGATCGCTATGAAAATAGGTATACATAGATATTTGAACACGGGGAAGAGTTTGGCACGATCCATTTTCCTATAACTTGACACTAGATGTCGCGTCAACACATGAACTTCAAGACTATTCAGCCGATCGTCATGAAAATTCGTATACATCGATATCTGAATGCGAAGAATATTTTTGCCGTATCCGTTTTGCTAAAACTCGCCACTAGATTGTGCTACGCCGCATCGCCTTCTGCACCATAAAAACGATTGCCTTGAAATTCAGTATGCATGATTATTGAACACAATATAGCGCGATATCCATTTTGCTATATCTCTTTATTACAATATATAGTAATCACAACAAATATTAATATCAAAAAGTTCATTCATTCCCGTGCGAAGAACGGGTACTTCAGCTAGTATCTTATAATATTCTGCTTTAGTTCGTCTTATTTATGATTTTGCATTCGACACTTAATGCATCCCTTCGATAGAGCTTTTGCAATGACAGGTATATTGGCAGCTTAATATTACGTGTACCGGAAATGGATGACCTTTATTTTACATAAAATTCAAACAAATCCACTCTCAACAAGTATTGAGTGACAAACGAGCTGTGCCTTAACATAGGACTCCTATTTGTAAAACTTTAAAACGAGAATTTCACAGATAATAAGCATAGTGGACACTTATCATTGGGTGTTTGCACATTTTGTCTTGTAGGACAGCACTAAGGGGTAATGCATCTATTGTCACCAAATACTTTTTTTTAAAAGTTTCATTTACAATGTTGAGAAGAGTTTTGTGCAAGTCACAGTGCTACCATTGAAAAAACATATAAAAATAACTGTTTTCGCAAT